>JARBWK010001426.1:0-19225 GCA_030556195.1 Anolis apletophallus | reverse complement strand
TGTGTTGTGGGTCTGTAGAGGTAGGCATCGCGAGTTGTGTGGCTGTCATGTTGTGGGTGTGGTGTTTGTTAAGTGAGTGTCTTTGTTGTGGGTGTCTTTTGTCCTGTGAGTGGTATGTATGTGCTCTGTGCACGTAGTTGTGTATCTTCTGCATATTGGCATTGTTTTTTGGTATTTTGTGGTATTTTGTGCTGGCTTGGTCTTTTGGATTGTGTTTCTCGAATGTGGTTGTGAGAGTTGTAGTGTCTGGAGGAGTGTGTGGTGTTTTTTGTTGATTTTGTTGTTGTGATTGTGTGGCTGGTCGTACCGTGGTCAGTGGTTTGTGGTGATTACCAGTGGTTAGTTTTCGTGGTTTGGCCAGTGTGGGCGAGGCTGAAGGAGCCTGTCCTTGTGGCACTGCGTGGCCTCAGCAGTCCGACTGGCGGTGGTGAGTGGGATGCTGTCCTGAGATGATTTGTTTTGGCGGCAGTTATTTTTGAGAAATTGTCATGCGCAGGGGGCGGGGCCAGGCCGGGGGAAGGGGGTGGAGTGGTTGTGGGGCTGGCAGGGGCGGGGCCCGGCTGGGGGACGGGGATGGAGTGGTTGTGGGGATGGCAGGGGCGGCCAGGCCGGGGAAGGGGTGGAGGGTTGTGGGGATGGCAGGGGCAGGGCCAGGCCGGGGACGGGGGTGGAGTGGTTGTGGGGATGGCAGGGGCGGCCAGGCCGGGGAAGGGGTGGAGTGGTTGTGGGGATGGCAGGGGCGGCCAGGCCGGGGAAGGGGTGGAGTGGTTGTGGGGATGGCAGGGGCGGGCCAGGGCGGGGGAAGGGGGTGGAGTGGTTGTGGGGATGGCAGGGGCCAGGGCCAGGCCTGGGGAAGGAGGTGGAGTGGTTGTGGGGATGGCAGGGGGGGGGGCCAGGCCGGGGAAGGTGGTGGAGTGGTTGTGGGGATGGCAGGGGGCGGGCCAGGCCGGGGGAAGGGGTGGAGTGGTTGTGGGGATGGCAGGGGGCGAGCTCTCCGCTGGGAAGCGGCGCCGTATTTTGTGGGGCCGAGGTCGGCCAATGGGATTCGCTGGCGGCCACAGAGGACGCTGGGAAATGTAGATTTTTTTCATCGTTGTTTTGGGGGCCTTCTAGGTTTTGGGGGAGTTACTTGCTTAAAACCTTCCTTGCCTGAGGCCTATTTTTATTGCCAAGTTTGGTGTCTCTGCCTTGGAAGGTTTCTCTGCCTATGGCAGTCTTTCGATGATGGGTCCTCCTTTATATATATAGATAAATTTCAGAGGCTTGCTACTGGGGAACGTGCTGTGTTTATCCCGCAGGACTCCAGGGAAGCCAGCAAGCCACCTTGGCTCCATAGCGAGATGGGATTTGCAATTTCCCAAGGACCACACCTCAACTCTCGCACTTACAGCGGCCCCAATGTGGACCACATGAACTCATTCACTTCCCCAACAACACTTATGAGCTTTTTCAGCCTTTTAATGAACTTTGGTGAACTTTCCCAAGCTCTTGCCAACTCTTATAAACTTCTGAACACTTTTGAAGGACTTTCCATACACTTTTAGGAACTCTTTTGAACCTCTACTCACTCCCAAAGACTTTTTATGAACCTTGCAAAGTTTTCCTTCTTTCAAGCCCCATGGACTTCCTTTCTGCCCTATGATTTTCTATGGACACTGGGAGGCGGGGGGAAGGGTGGGGTGGGCTGGTATGAAATACTGTTCTTATTCCCCTATGACCTGAATGTATTTTCCTATATGTTTTCCTCCCCTGTGTCCCATTAAGAAATGAAATATGAAATGTCACCTTTTCATGAACCAGCACACATGCCCTGGCTCAAGAGAAACTCACACCCTTGTGATGCCGTGACGGACGGGATCCAGCTGCAGGGAGTTCCACAGTTCCTTTTCCTCCATCTTGGGCCGGGTGGCTCAAGAACAAAGACCAGAAAATGGCCCCTTTCCTTCTCTTTCTCTTTGCCTATGCTCCATTTTCTCCTGACTCATTGAAGCCACTGCCACAACAGTAAGCACCCATTTCCTGTAGCAACATCACCCTAAGGGCACACATGCATCACCTGCCCTCTGCCACATTGTTCAAAACAATGGTTCACACAGCTGCTCCAAAGGTGGGGGCCACGAGTGACCTTTTACCCGGTTACCATGAAGAGCTGCTTGGAAGAGGATTTCCCACAGTTACCAGTTTGGGAGTCCTAGTTTCCAAGTACCAAGGACCCATTCTCTCTGCTTTTTATTGCTTTTGATCCATTTCTGACTCTCCCTGGCTGGTTTTCAGCTATAAGCCATGCTCCATCATGGGAAACTGGGAACCTGAAAAACCCCTCGTCAGCGGACCGGCTATGTGGAAGTCCCTAGGGGTTTGCTGCCACGTTTGGGGATCTGAAGGGCCAGGAACCCACCTGGTTTGGGGGGGAGCAGTGCCTCTTTGGATCAAATGTGGACTCTTTCATTCCCTGGACTGTTTGCTGTTTGTTTTACACCTTCCCTGCAGTGCTGGCCCTATACAAAAGGGGCAGCTAATGGACTCTCACCATTTTCATGGACTCTCACTGTTGCAACATGAACTTTCTAGTTTCCTCAAGAACCAAGGACTTTGCAGTAAGCCAGAACACTGGCCTTCCTCCAGGACTCTTTCTCCTTTGTCTCCTGTTGCTCCATGAACTGAAGGCGCCAGAGAAGAGATGCAACATTTGTCTGTTTGCATTGTATGATCTCCCTCTCTGTATGGGCTGCGTGGGGAACACATGTATGGTCCTGAGTGATCCGCAAGGCTAACATGTTTATTTTGCAAAGTTAAAATAAACATGTTAGCCTTGCGGATCACTCAGGACTGTGGCTTTCATCCTTTGCAGCTGGTAAAGACTCTTCTCTCGGTGTGGGACTTTTTAGTGGGAATTTTAGCGCTCTTTAAAGAAAAGGCTCACCTAGATTTATTCAGAAACTCTTGCGTTTAGAGGTGCTTTGGGCTCTTGGCCCCATCTGGGCAAGGCCCTTTCTATTGTTCGGTAACACTTGGACCAGGAAGTCCCTTATCTCTGGTTTCAATCAAAGACATCTGCATGAACAATAGGGCGAACACATTTCCTTCAAACTTGGAGTAGGCCATTTGCAAAGGAATTTGTGTCCCCTTGGGCAATCTCCTGCAGGTCTCAGAGGTTTTGGCCACCTGGAGAGATTGCCCCGTGGAGATTTCCTATTCATCATGAGAGAAATATCAAGCCTTTGGAAAGCTGGTATATTTTAACTGCCTCCCCTATTCATCTCATTCCCTTTGGGCCGAAACTCAGGACACCATCACCAATGACTTATATCTCAGACAAAGGACTACTGGGAGTTTGGTCACCAGGCCAGACTCAGATGCTGATTGACTCACACAAAGACAATACCAGGCCATCTTGAAGGCCCCCCAGGGAATCGCTGGCCCCTTGGATAAATATTTGAGCCACAATCCACCCAAATCTCTGCTTCCTGGTTCATTGTTCCTTGTTCGGCCCACCTTCTCCACTCTCATTGGCTGAAATGTGAAGGCGGTACTGGCTCTTGATTGGCTGAGGCGGGGCCAAGCTGGCAGGGCCTCCCTCTCAGCTGATGACTCCATCCAATCAGCTTGAGGCTGGCTGAGGGGCGGGAACTTTGAACCTCTGCAGTTCTGTTTTTCTATAAAAATGTATGTATTGCATGCATGTTTTATGTCAGCATGGGCAAATGATTGCGGCTAGACATCCTTTCCAGCTGGATTAAATAAACAACTCGGTGGCATTTCTTCAATTTGGTGAGATCTTTATTGGGAAATTCAAGGAAAATGGGATTGGCTGCTTCCTTTCTCACGAGGGTAAACGGATCCTCTTTGGTGGGTCTAGCTGGTCTGCCTTCATGGCAAGACCCCCAAATTCTGTTCGATAACATTTTATTTATTCCGCTCTTCTCACCCCGAAGGGGACTCAGAGAGGATTAGAGGTACACATACTAGCAGACAATTCCTGCCGTTTCCACATAACACACATATAGATGAACAGAGGCAAACTCTGGCCACCAGGGGGAGCTGGCACACTCCTCATCTCTCTGTGTTCCCAGCGTCCCTTGTTGTTGTTCCGCATTCCTCAGCGTTACTGGAATTCTTTAATAATTCAGTCAAAATTTGCCTCCCCATTTAATGTGGTACCTTTATCTCCTACTTGACAGATACAACTGTCTTTCAGGCTGCAAAGGTCGGCAGCAGGCTACACTTAAAGGACGAGCACCCACTTCGACCTGGACAGGCCTTGAACTCATGACCTACTGGTCAGAGAGATCTTATGCAGCCGACACTTAGCCAGCTGCACCACATTCCCGGTGCATTTTGACCTAGAATATACGGCAGTGTGGACCCAGTTACCCAGTTCAAAACAGATATTCTGGGTTAGATAACCCAGTTCAAAGCAGATATTCTGGGTTATATGGCTGTTATGACTGGGAGTAGGATATTAGATGGTCCACTGCAGTAAGCAACATTTATATTTATATTTATGTGCTCTCTCACACACATATATACATATTACACACTGTGTAATATTCATGTCTGCACATGACAAGGTAAACAAAACAATAACAATACAAAATGAAACAAAAAAAGGAGTTTCTTGGGAGCGAAAACTAATTTTTGAGTTTTACTACTATTCAAAAAGATTTTCTTGCCCTCGAGAGCAGCCTTTCACGGTGACAGAGGAACCTACAAGAGAAATCAAGGCAACAAGAAAACTCCATTACATGAACTGAACTCTGCTTACAGAAGCTGAAACCCAAGCTCGGCAATCCTCTACAGAGTTGTCTTAACAACTGAAAAAAGGCAGTTTAAAAATAAATATTGAAACCCAAAGCAGTGTGCTTTTTTGGGCTCTTAGTCTCCCCCTTTTTAAGTAGATTTTTTTTAAAAAACTTCCCTTCTGCTAACAAACATTATGAAGCTCCTTGCTGCCGGTCGGTCAAGAAAAGTGCTTGTGGAATTCCTGTTGGTTTCAATTGGGATGTTTCAGCACATCCTCCTGAATGGTACCATATTGGTGGTGAGTTCTCCCGTTCTTTTTTTCATGCTCGGCCCTTTAGCATTTTGGAACCTTATCTTCACCTGGACTGCTGCCAAGAGAAGCCCTTATGCAGAACACGGCTCTGCTTTGAGGAAACAAAATCCCCCGTCAGGTGTGGGGTATCATTTCCAGACATGCTCGAGTCTGTCCATCCGCCAACTGCCTTTGCCTACATCTGCTACAGCCCCATCTGGGAAATTAGAAGACTGAAAACATGATGTTGAAATAGCGAGAAATTTGCAGTATATGTCATATTAGCTACCATCATCAAATGAAGCAAGAGCAGAAATAGCCCTGTGAGTAATTAATTCTGAAGGAAGTAAATACTTGATTACTTCTCAGACAGAAGCGTTGGTGTTTTCCTTAAACCCCATACATGTGGCAGATCGCATCCAGCTTCTTAATACTTTAAAGCACAAAATTAATTGAAGCATAAATAGATCTAAGCTATTTCAGAATCAATAATAGGCCACAACAGAGTAGTCTGACAAATCCAAGTGTCTTTGTAAACTACACCTTCGTTGTGTTCGCAGTGTGTCCTATTTAAGAGCTGAAACAGATGCCGTTCCAATGACAATGACAATGACAATGTAAGTGACAATGAGCCATTGTTCTCCATTAAGTACCTTGGACCCTGGGTCAGAAGACTGGCCGAACCTCTGGAGCCAATGGGATGCAACTATAGGTGTTGTAGTAGAGCCTGTGAGTAACGTTGCAAACAGGAGTATGGGTGCAAGGGCAGGGAAAAGGGCTACTCGGGAGCAAGACTCAGGGGATGAGCAACAAAGGAAGAGGATCCGGGATATACTTATGGAGCCCACAGATGAGGATTCTTTTGAGGGATTTTCTGGGAATGATGGGTCTGAGAGTGAAGACAAAAGCATGGAAAGGGATGGGGAAGACACAGAGGATGGCCTGGATTGGACTAGGGTGAGAGAGGTGCAGGCTGTTTGCGAGGCACCAACAAGTAGTGACACATTTGAGGGGTTTTCTGGGGGTGAGAACTGGAGATCCAAGTGAGTCCTGGGGAGAACTAAGTCTTGACAGGAGACGGGGCACTTGGAGGGGAAGGCAAAGAGCTTCACATGAAGATTTGGCTACAGCTGAGGGTCATAATGAGTGGGCATTGGCCACTTCATCCTTTGAGGAGGATTTGTAAGATAAAAGTAGGCTTGGGACAATGGGAATTCGCAGATGGCAAGGTGTTGATGGCGTTCATATACTCTGGGTGCTGTGTACTAGGGAAACTCTTTGGGAATGTAAGTTTGGAAATGTTACTGTCTGCATGGATTTGGGGCTGGAATGGGCTGGGTTTGCGGGGGGTTTTCCTTGGTTTATGCTTGTATTCCCCCATGCATTAGCTGCTGCTGCCTGTTCATGTTGGCGTGCTGATCTTTGCTTTGATGTGAGTCTGCTTTCTACAACGATGCCAAGGAAAGGGCACAGTATGTGAGGAGGTGTGGGGGGGGGGGGGAGCTTGCTGCCTTTTGGGGCTATGTTGTACATGTTTCCCCATGCATTAGCTCCTGTTGACTGTTTGTGTATCGACTTGGACTGGCTTCTCGTACTGCGGACTTCTCTCTCCCTGACTTGGAACGGCTTGGTGTGTGTGCGCTGATGCTAGGACTGCTTCCCCCATGACGACTCTGGACTGCTTGGACAACGCTTCTATCTTCGTGGGACACTTCTTTTGATCTTTTGTTTGTCCTTTTTGCCCTGTTTCATTCTGTTCCATTGTTTAAATTGAGTTTTTGAGTGTGTTTTACCTTCAAGTGGCAGTTTGTTTGTTTTGCTACTTATTTGGTGTTTAAAAGAACATTTTGCACTGAATTGAAGTGTTTTTTGAGTTTTTGGGTGATTTTACAACCCTTTGATAAGACTGTAATAAACTATTTTGGATCCAGCTCTTGGTCTGGCCCTTTAAGGCGCCTGGTCTTGACAATAGGCTCCATGTCAAAAGATCTAAATGGGTTAAGATAATATTTCTATAGTGCCCTTCTCAGCCCGAAAGCGACTCGAGGTGGTATACACATGGCAAGGACTGCCCAAAGATAAATACATCAACAGTTACTAACACAATCATATAATACACACATTAGCAATTAAAATTAAAACTCAAATCTCAGCATCTCATTATTAAGTCAATTTCCAAATTGCGTCGTCATCATTCCTTAGATCTCATTTTAATAATCATACTACATCTGCAAATGCCCAGTCAAACAGCCAGGTCTTGACCTTCTTGCGAAATGTCAGTAGGGAAGGGGCTGATCTAATGTCACTACGAAGGGTGTTCCAGAGCCAAGGAGCCACCACTGAAAGGCCCTGTCTCTCGTTCCCACCAATCGTGCCTGCAAAGCAGGCAGGACCGAGAGCCGGATGATCTTAAACATCTTGATGATTCATAGGGAAAGATGTGTTCGGACATGTAAGTTGGACCAGAACCGTTTAGGGCTTTAAAGGTTAAAGCCAGCACCTTTAATTGTGCCCGGTAGCAAACTGGTAGCCAGTGGAGCTGGCGCAACAGAGGTTTTGTGCACTCCCTGAGTGCCGCTCCTGTTATCAACCTGGCTGCTGTCTGTTGGACCAGTTGAAGCTTCCAAACAGTCTTCAAAGGCATCCCCACATAGATAGCATTGCAGTAATCTATACGGAATGTAACCAGAGCATGGACTACCATGGCCAAGTCAGACTTCCCAAGGTACAGGCGCAGTTGGCGCACAAGTTTTAACTGTGCGAATGCTCCCCTGGTCGCCGCCTAAACCTGGGGTTCCAGGCTCAGCAATGAGTCCAGGATCACACCCAGACTGCGAACCTGCGTCTTCACGGGGAGTGCAACCCCATCCAACACAGGCTGTAACCCTATGCCCTGTTTGGCCTTTCGACTGACTAGGAGTGCCTCTGTCTTGTCTGGATTCAATTTCAATTTGTTCACCCTCATCCAGTCCGACACAGCAGCCAAGCACCGGTTCAGGACCTGAACACCCTTTTTAGTAGCAGGTGGAAAGGAGTGACAGAGTTGGACATCATCTGCGTACAGGTGACACCGCACCCCAAAACTCTGGATGACCTCCCCCAGCAGCTTAATGTAGATGTTAAACAATATGGGAGACAGTATAGAACCCTGAGGAACCCCACAAGACAATGGATGTGGGGTTGAACAGGTGTCTCCCAATAACACCTTCTGGGAACGACCTTCTAGGAAGGACCAGAGCCACTGCAGAACAGTACCTCCAAGGCCATTCCCGCTAGGCATCCCAGAAGGATACCGAGGTCAATGGTATCAAAGGCCACTGAGAGGTCCAACAGAACCAACAGGGACACACTTCCCCTGTCAAGCTCCCGGCGTAGATCATCCACTAAGGTGACCAAGGCTGTCTCAGTACCATGCCCCGGCCTAAAACCAGACTGTGCCGGATCCAGATAATCCATGTCTTCCAAGAATAATTTTCCTTGCCAAGGAGCCTGTTGTCCATAGACCCTCCTGGCCGTGTTTTGCCAGCATGGCTGCAGGGGCGCCATTTACCTTTCCGCCGAGGCCATACCTAATGATCTACTCACTTTACATGTTTTCAAACTGCTTGGTAGGCAGAAGCGAGGGCTAACAGAAGGAGCTCACCCCAACCCATGGCTACAAACTGCTGACCTTCCAGTCAGCATGTTTTTCTGCAGCTAGTGGTTTAACCTCCTGAGCTACCACAGCCCCAGTCCAGACCAAACCCATTTAGGATTTTGCTGCTTATGATCACCATTTTGAATTGATTCTGAAAATGTAGATCATGATACAGCAATCACGGCAAGCCTCATAGTGGCCAAGTGCAGCTACTAATGGTGGGAATGGAGCAATTGCCCTTTGCCAACAGAGAAGGTAACTGCATGTGACGCTGAATGACTCCCTGTGTCTATTGCAGTGAGTAGAAATGGCAGCAGAATACAGTGCAATGTTCATAGATACCACATGGTGTAGAAGGGGAGAGAGAAGGGCATGTATTACAACTTTCCCCTTTCTTTGTTTACCTTATCTCCAGGTACCTCCGAAAGTTTATGGCCCCTTCCAGACAATTATATGAAATCCACATTGAACTGGATTATATGACAGTGTGGAGTCCGACAACCCAGTTCAAAGCAGACATTGTGGATTATCTGCCTTGATATTCTGGGTTATATGGCTATGTGGAAGGACCCTATATCCCAAAGTCGCTAAAGGTACTTTTCGATATATTTATTTATTTATTTACTATTTTTATATGCCACCCTTCTCAACCCCGAAGGGAACTCAGAGCGGCTTACAGCAAGCAACAATACTGCCAGAGTGGCTTACAATGTACATATAACAATATTGCCGGAGTGGCTTACAGCAAACTGAAAAAACAACAATTAACATTACTGTCATAGCACAACATTGCACAAGATATCCTGAGCAGAAGAGTAGAAGTATTCTTCTTAAGATCCCAAGACTTAAATCTTTTCTGGCAAAGAAGGCTAGTGCCCCACCAGACTACAAATCCCAAGATCCCAAAGCATTGGACCATAGTGGTCAAAATGGTGTCAAGCTGTATTTATCCTGCACTGCACAGATGCACACTCAGAGACTGTTCATTTGTGTAAGCTAGAGTTGCCATAGTTTTAAAAGTGAAAAGGAAGTCACACTGACAAACTTCAAGCCACAAATCACCACCATGGCTTTCAATTTAAATACCCTATAGCAGGGGTGCTCATTAGGTAGCTCGGGAGCTACTAGTAGATCTTCGGCCCTCTTCCAGGTGATCTTCGGGCCTCACCAGCCGGATGGGGCGCTCCTGCCATGCGTGCTCACGCACGCTCCTGCTGCTGGCTTCTGCTCTCGTGGGGCTTCTTTCGCCTGCAGGGTATTGCAGGAAGAAGGAAGCACGAGGCGGGGCCTCTGGAGGGAGCGCCCTGCCTCTCTCTCGTCCAGCTGTGCAGCCTCCGTTGCCGGTGAGACAGGCAGGGCGGAGCGCTCCCTCTGGATGCCCCGCTTCGTGCTTTCTCCTTCCTGCAATGCCCCGCAGGCGGAAAAAGCACTGCGCGGGCGGAATACAGCAGCAGAAGCACGCGTGGTGGCAAGAGCGCGTGGCAGCGGGAGCACACGGCCGCGGGGGCAAGTGGATCTTTTGGCCTTGGTTGCTTTAAGAGTAGCTCGCATGCTGAAAACGTGTGAGCACCCCTGCCCTATAGGCTCCAGGGTAGAGAGACAGCATATGTATTACTTCTGAAGATCATGCCGTATGTTATGTCAGCTCCACTGGCTGCCGGTCCATCTCCGAGCCCAATTCAAAGTGCTGGTTTTGACCTATAAAGCTCTATACAGTTCCGGCCCAGCTTACTTGTCCGAACGCATCTGCCTCTATGTCCTACCTCGCAACTTAAGATGATCTGGGGAGGCCCTGCTCTCGCTCCCGCCAATATTGCAAACGTGTTTGGTGGGGATTAGAGACAGGGCCTTCTCAGCTGTGGCCCCCCGTCTGTGGAACGCACTCCCAAATGAGATAAGATCAACTCTTTTTACAGATTCTGCCTGGGCCTAGAAGCCGAGCTGAGGGCACAAAAGACCGCCGAGGCATCGCAGAGGCGGACCTCTGCCTTCGCTCGCATCCCTACCGCGATCTGTGCCTTCAACGACCACTGCCCCCCTATCTTCACGCCAGAGGGGCCGATGACCCTAACCCAACTTTGGACTGAATTTAGCCTACTGGAGGCGAGGTTTAGGTAGTTTGGTGAGCGTCTACAACTCACCATTGCAGGCGCTGCTGACGACCATCCAGCCGCAGACCGCCTCCCAAACCGCCGCAGCCTACTGAACCCAGAGCATGGGGGGAAAGAAGGAGAAGGGGCAGACATCATCTCCCGGCCTTCCAGCCCCAGCCCCAGGAGTTCCCCAGATCTTCTGTGGGACCACTCCTGGGACCCCCAAGTGGAAGATCAGTTGGCCATGCCGACAGTGGACTCACCGAGATCCCGGGTAACGTTGGCAAGTCCGGGGAGAGCAGCGGAGGGACTTGACCCCCCTCCATCGAACTGCTTCTTCGGCGACGACTGCCCGATTGTTCAGGCTGGCCTGGACCCCGGAGTATGTCCATGGTCGTCCTGCCGGAGGCCGGTGGGACCCTGCCCCGATCGATGGCAGGAGACAGGGGATGGAGAATCTTTCTGCATCGATCAGGTACTTCAACGCTGCGCTGGCTTCCGGCCAAGGCGCCCCTCTCTCTCCCGCTCAGCAAGAAGGGAGCTGAGGGTAATGGGAAAGATGGCGCATGGCCTTGAAGACGCGCAGGAAGAGCATGCGTCTTCCCCCCCTCGCGAGGTGGGCGGAGAGGAGCCGAGGCGCAAGCGCACTCATCATCAGCGCCGGCGCCGGAAGAGAAGGCCCTCAACGACCGCCCCCTCGACTGACATCATAGAGGTTGCGACGGAAGGGATGCAGAAGGAGCCTCCTCCCCCCTCCCCCCGGAAGTGAGCGGAAGAGAGAAGAGGTGGCACCGGAAATACAGGAGACGACGTGAGCGGCGGCGCGAGTGACGTCGGGAGAGGGGGGCCCCTCCCTCAGGAGAAGAACAACAGCGGCACCTGGGCTGTGGAGGATCTCCTCCACCGACACCAAAACAACGGCCTGAGCCCCAACAGAACATCGAGGGACTCCAGCGTGTGATCATTAGTCATCAGGAGCCACTGAAGGCTTCAGCCACGACTGTCCCAGCTGCTGTAAGCCCCAATTATGGGAGGCTGTCACCAAATCAGAGCCGGCCACTGGGACCGGGGGGAGGGGAGGTGGACACTGTGGATCCCCCCTTAAAAGCACCAACTAACCTAAGGGGCGGGAAGTTCAGATCCAGGACCTTCTGGGGGGCAGGATTCCATAACTGGAGCCGTAGGGTTCCTTCGGACCCCAGACCCCCACCCCCTTCCCTGGGGTCAATCTCCAATCACAGTGGACCACCCACCTTAGCCCCGGAATCCCCACCAGCCCGGACAATACAAAGCCCCATCGGGAAAGGAGATGGGAGGCAAGCAGGACTGCCCCACCCCCCAAACCGATGTGGACATGAACCACATGGACTGTTCCAGCAGGCCCCCCCTTTTCGGGGGGTGAGCAGGAGACAAGTCTTAGACAAGTCTTAGACAAGTCACTGGTGGAAGATGTGCATGGGCGGGCAGTATGGGTGGTCTCGGGAAGGGGCAATAGGGACGGTAGCCATAGGCCTCATGAGAGAGGGTGGAGGAGCCAAAGAAAGGCTCATCCCCCCTCTGACCTACGTGCTTTCCCAAGGAACGCAGATGGGGAGCTCCCATTTACCTCTCCTCCAACTCTGATACTAGCTAACACCAGGTCCGTGCGAAATAAGTCCGGAGTCATCAGGGACTTTCTCCTCGAAAGGAGAGTCGACTTAGCCTGTTTCACCAAAACATGGCTCCAAGAGGGAGATGGGGTCATCATGCACGAGTTGGCATCTCCTGGGTTCATTGCTAGTTATCAGATGAGGACAGAGAGGCGGGGGGGAGGGTTGCCATCTTCAGCCGAGACAATTTTAATTCCAGGACGATTTCGACGGAGAACATCCCTGGAATAGAGTGTGCTGGCCTGGTGTGGGACCTTAGTGAGAGTGTGGCCTTCCTGCTGGTGTACCGTGCACCCAACGCACCAGCGGGGAGTCTACCTAAGCTGCTGGAGGTGGTTGCGGAGTGGGCATTGAGGTTCCCCAAGCTTATTGTCTTGGGGGACTTCAATGTCCACGCCGACACCACCTCGACAGCGGCTGTGGACCTAGTGTCTACCATGGAGGCGCTAGGACTCTCACTCTGTAAGACCGGTCCCACGCACCAGGCCGGACACGCCGCCGGAATTTGCGTGATCCCAACCTCTGTTACAGAGGTCCCATGGTCGGATCACAGTGTCCTGGAAGTCCGTCTAGAAATGGCTTCTCCTCCTGTAAGGGTGCCGAACCCATTTTGGTTCGCCCGAAGAGACTTATGGAACCTATTAGGTTCCTGAATGCTCTAAGGGATTGGGAACTCCCCAGCGACTCAGTCGATGGGCAGGTGGAATACTGGAATACTAGTCTTTTCACAGCCCTGGACGAGATCGCCCCCAGGCGCTCTCTCATCCCCTGGAGTAACCTCTCGCCTTGGTACACCGAGGAGTTGCGGGCGATGAAACGGAAGAAGAGACAGCTAGAGGACGTGTGGCGGAGTCTCCGTGACGGAGCATCGAAATCAGCTTATAAACAGTTTAAAGAGGTTTACGAGCAAGCTATCAAGGAAGCGAAAAAAGTGTACTATTCTTCCTTGATAGAGTCAGCAAGTTCACGCCCAGCTCAATTATTTAAGATTATTCGATCACTGACAACAATTCCGACTGTCCCAAATGATAGGGGATTGGCTCCAACAGCTGAGGCTTTCCAGAACTATTTCGCTGACAAGATTTCGAGGCTCCGCCGGGATATTCCTGCCACTCTTGATACAGTCGATGAACTCGAGACTCCGCCGCCACTCGGCGGGCCCACCTTCACCCATTTCCAACTGCTGGACGCAGCAGCTGTCGATAAGTTACTCGCTGCAGCTAGACCAACTACTTGCTCCCTCGACCCTTGTCCCTCCTGGCTGGTTAGATCTTGCCGGGAGGGGCTACGAGGCCCCCTGGGCATGATCATAAATAGCTCCCTTGAGCAAGGAGTCTTCCCAGGGGGATTAAAAGAGGCAATGGTAAGACCGCTGCTGAAGAAGCCGAATTTAGATCTTTCGGCTCCCTCCAATTACAGGCCTGTTTCCAACTTGCCTTTTTTAGGCAAGGTAATTGAGAGGGCAGCAGCAGATCAGCTGCAGCGGTTCTTAGAAGACACAGCTGGACTTGATCCCTACCAGTCCGGCTTCCGTATTGGGCATGGGATGGAGACCGTGCTTGTCGCCATTACAGACCAACTTCGCCGCCAGCTGGACCAGGGTGGGTCGGCCTTGCTTGTCTTGTTAGATCTGACAGCAGCGTTTGACACTGTAGATCATACACTGTTGACCCACCGTTTAGCCGTGTCTGGGGTTAGGGGGACTGCCCTTAAATGGGTGGCCTCCTTCCTCCAGGACCAGGGACGTGTGGAGGGGGGCGGGGAGGTCTCCGGGAGGCTCCCACTTAATGTGGGTCCCAGGGGCCATCCTCTCTCCCTTATTATTCAACGTTTATATGCGCCCTGGCCCAGCTGGTTCGCGACCTTGGTCTGGAGTGTTATCAGTATGCGGATGACACCCAGCTTCTGCTGAGAATGGACGGCAGGCCAGACACTGTACCCGATTGTTTCCATCAATGCCTGGAAGCCGTGACTGGTTGGCTGCGCGCCAGCCGGCTGAAGGTGAATCCGTCAAAGACGGAGATCTTGTGGCCTGGTTGACCTGGGCTGGATGAGTGCCGGTTGCCTACCCTGGATGGCGAGCGATTAAGCCCGTCATCCCTTGTTAAGAGCCTAGGTGTTCAGTTCGACCCCCTGCTGACCATGGAGGCCCAGGTCTCCTCGGTCAGCAGGGTGGCGTTCTTCCACCTACGACAGGCTAGGCGACTGGCCCCCTACCTGTCCAGGGGTGATCCAAGCGACGGTCATTTCGAGGCTGGACTACTGTAACGCCCTCTACGTTGGCCTTCCCTTGGCGACAATCGGAAACCAAGTTAGTGCAGAATGCCGCTGCTCGCTGCTGGCGGGAACACCAGTAAGGGGAGCACATTACTCCATCCTTCGGCAACTGCACTGGCTCCCCATTGAGTACCGAATCGCCTTCAAGGTGTTGGTGTTGACCTTTAAGGCCTTGCACGGCCTAGGGCCTGCGTATCTGAAGGACCGCCTGCCCCCCGTATATTCCCCCTCGACCACTCCGCTCAGAAGAACAAAATCTGCTTCTGATACCATCAATCCGCTCCTGCCCTCTGTCTTCAACTAGGCAAAGAGCCTTTTCTGTGGTAGCCCCAGTGCTCTGGAACTCCCTCCCAGAGAAAACTCGAACCATCTCAGAATTGATTCCCTTCCGGAGGGCCTGTAAAACTGCCCTATTTAGATCAGCCTTTGACTAGGCCCCTCGGCCGGCTGATGCTGACATAATTACCTGGCCTATTGGGGTCCCAGACCTAAGGCACCTTCTGTGTTTTCCTCGTTATTGCACTGTGACATGTAATTTTAAATGTTTTAATGTTTTATTGTAGGGCCGCAGGGCTGTTGCATGCGGCCCGTTTTATATGTTGTAACCCGCTCCGAGCCTGCAGGGAGGGGCGGAATATAAAACCAAATAATAAATAAATAAATAAATAAATAAACTCCATCCCTCCTGGCCTTTAGAAAAAAAAATAAATTGTGGTTCTGGGGCCAGGCCTTTGGGCAGTAGACATAATTTTGCACTTTAATAGACATTAACTGGAATGGTGTTTGGCAGATGATATGGTTTTATCGAATGCTTTATATACTGGTTTTACTGATTATGTAATTGTTTTAATATTTATGTAGGGGATTGTGATTGTGCCATCTAATCCAGGTCATCAATCCAGGTGATTCACATTATCTGCTTTGAACTGGATTATCTGAGTCTACACTGCCATGTAATCCAATTCAAAGCAGATAATCTGGATTTTATATGGCAGTGTAGAAGAGGCCTGTTTCCCAATACCACCTCTGGTGAGTGACATGATGGGACCAAAGGCCCATGCTCCCTATCAAGATATGACTTTCTTACTGAGAATTTATAAACTACTGATCTGATTCGGAACTTAATTATAATGTATCTACAGCACCTGTGTTGCAGGCCTGGGTAGTGAAATCATTGGCATGGGAATCACAGGAACTGAACACTTTCTATCACTTGCCTTTTATTTGCTTACCAACATATGTACTCGCCTTTCTCTCTTGCCCAGCTGTCATTGGGACTGTTGCCCACCTACTTTCTCCCTTCTCCAACTCACAGAGGGTCTCCCTCACAATGTCTCTGTGGCAACATGGCTCTCTTTGGCTGGATCTACACTGCCCAGGATCTGATTCCAGATTATCTGGCAGTGCAGACTCGGAACCGTTGTGGCAGTAGCCATTGCAATACAAACATACGTACATGTATTTTAACATTTGTGTGTGTGTGTCACCTTTTTCCCAGAATGGGATTCATGGTAGATTGCAGGTACCACAGGTTAAAAACGTGTGTGTGTGTTTTAACTTTGGTACCTGCAATCTGCCATGAATCCCATTGGCTACTCCAAGGCTCAGGCCCCATGTGTGTGTGTGTGCGCGCGTGTATGTATGTGTGTGTGTGTATATATATACTGTGTGTGTGTATATATATATATATATATATATATATATATATATATATCGGCATTACTTCGTGAACGAAGATTTTTAGGAAGGACTCATCCCACGCTTTTTACAAGCGCATTGATGACTAAAAAGGCCAATCTGAGATAGGCAAGTTCGGTTGCAGAAAGCACAGCAGAAAGTCTCCTTGGGTGATGTTGTTTCCAAGTTGCCGTTCTTTCTGCATTGTCGTTTCTCTTCGAGACACATTCGGAGTGACTTCTTGAAAGAGGCCTCAGCATTGTGGATAGTGCGTCTCCATGCCTCCTGATGTGAGGCCAGGGTGGACCATTGTTGGTGATCTATCTGCCTGAGCCTGAGATGTTGTTTCAGGGAGTCCTTGTATATCTCTCTTTTTGGGCGCCTCTCTTGCGTTGACCTGTGGCGAGTTCACCATAGAGTAGTATCTTTGGGAGGTGGTGGTCCTCCATCCTAGAGATATGCCCTGCCCAGCGCAGCTGTGTTCTCAGTAGCATGGCCTCAATGCTGGCGATCCCTGCTTGCTCAAGGACAGCAACATTCGTCACATAGTCAGTCCGGTGTACATTTAGGATTGAGCGAAGACAGCGCTGATGAAAGCGTTCGAGGAGTTGTAGGTGTTGGCGATAGGTGACCCATGTTTCAGACCCACAGAGGGGAATAGACAGTACGTATACGGACTGCACGTGATTTTAAATAAGGGCTGTTTGTATGTGTATATATATATATATATATATATATATATACATATATAGCTGACCTGGCCACGCTTCGCTGTGGCTTTTGTGTGTGTGGTGTGGTGCCTGCTCTGTCCTCTTCCTCCTTCTCCTCCGATTGGGGACCTTCGGCATCGCGGGGCCGAAGGGGACCTTCGCCACCGGGAAGGCGGCGCCGTGGGCGCCCCCTCCGCTGCCTTCTCCGCCTCCCAGCTGTTTCTGGACCCGGGGCGCGCGGTCTCTTTCCCTCTCTCTCTATTTCTTGATCTGCATGTGTCTCGCACTCTCACGAGACACACACAGGAAGAGAGACCGCATGAACCCGTCTGAGGCGGGAGGGATGGTGTCCTTTTCCCGGGCACCTCTCTATCCTCCTCGCCCCACCCTCCTCCCTTGAATGTAGGAAGGAGGGCATGGAAAGGAGGAGAAAGAGATGCCCGGAAAAGGGCAGAATCCTCTTGCCTGTCCCGGGTTCGCGTGGTCTGTCTTCCTGTTTTTCTCTAGGTCTGTGTGTGTCTCGGGAGAGTGCGAGACACATGCAGATCAAGAGAGAGGGGGGGAGAGAGACCGCACGGGCCGGGACAGGAAACAGCTGGGAGGCTGTGGCGGAGGCCGAGGAGGTAGCAGAGGATGTGCCGCCGTCGAGGTGGTGAAGGTCTCCTTTGCCCCCCCTTCCGGGAGCGGCATGGAGGTGGTGAATTAGGTCGAGGAGGCGCCGGAAGAGTCGGGCACGGCGCCGGCGCTGCCGTAGCGATGAGCCCCCGTTTGTTACCGTGGCGGCATGGAGAAGGAGGACGATGTGGTGAGCGTGGGCTGAGGGGAGGGGCTGGGTTTGGGGTGGGGTGTGGAGTGTGCAGCCAGCATTGGAAAGCAGTGCTTTTCCCCTCCCCTCCCCTTCCCTCGCGTTGGAAGGAGACCATTGTAATTCTCCATGCGCTGCTATTTCCAATGGGCGGTTTTTGGGGGTCGTGTTTCGGGGGGTAGCCTGGTATGTAGGCCGGTTTTTTTGTGCCCTAGACATACCCCGTGGTATGCTTGAATGTGTTTGGGGTGTTTGGTAGTTATGGGGGTTATAGTTTTGCTGTCTATATACCGAGTTGCACGACCATTCGAGATATATATATATATATATATATATATATATATATCTAACCTTTGGTACCTGCAATCTGCCATGAATCCCATTGGCTGCTCCAAGGCTCAGGCCCCATATGTGTGTGCATGTATATGTGTGTGTGTGTGTATAACACACACCCCTTATTTAAAATCACGTGCAGTCCAACAACCAAAAACACATTTCACCATTGAATTAGTGTAATGCAATAACATATGTACATGCAAGAATGCAATACAATACAATGTCTGCAAATTAGTTGATGCAACTTGGCTTCATCTTTTTTAAAGGCTCTTCAGAGAGAGAAGGGCGTGCATTCCCCTGAGCTGCTGGAAGGCTTTGTGTCTTCAGAGTCAGGAGCCAGACACAAGGACCCTGGCTCAAGCCAAGGCAGGGCTGGCAGCAGGGAAGGGGCCCGCCCCCATGCCAAGCTCCTTGGCTTCACCTGCAACGCCGCACTCCACCGGCAGGGGCCGCGCCTCTGACCGCCAGTTGCCCTCCTCCCACGAAGAATAGCCTTTCAGTCTCGCGAGACTTTGCCACGGAAACGAGGCCGCTGTTTTGCCAAAAATAAAAATGGCGCCGCTTCGCTTCCTGCCCGAGAGGCCGTGAGGCTGCCCTTACCCATCATGGCGGAGGACACGGGCCCCGCTCCGCGAGAGGTGTGCCCTGGAGGCCCAGTAAGTGCCGCTCGTGGTGGTGTCCTTGTCCTTCCACATGCCTCAATGAATGCATGATTGTATTTGGTACTTCTATCCCATTTTGAGAGGCCCCTTCTACAGTGGGGTATGAAATCCGGATTATCTGCATTGAACCGGATTATATAGCAGTGGGCTCATAATCCGGTTCAAGCAGATACTGTGGATTATCTGATTTGATAATCTGGACTAGGTGGCAGTGTAGAAGGGGCCAGAGAAATGATATGCAGGTTGAGGATCCTTTACTCCATCTACACTGTCGAATTAATGCGGTTTAACTGCCATGGCTCAACGCTGTGAATCATGGGATTGATACTCTGGCACCAGCACCC
>JARBWK010001425.1:0-19237 GCA_030556195.1 Anolis apletophallus | reverse complement strand
CCCTCTGTAAGGTCAATCATCTAAGAGAAGGAAACTCAAATCAAAACCCACCTGAGGACCTCGCTGCCACCGTCCAAGCTTGCTAGGCCCCGGCAGATGGACCTTTGGTTTAAAGGGTGAGGCCAGTTCTGTGCGCTGCGCTCCACCAGAAAAATCCATTGCACAGGTTCGAAGGACACATCCAATCTTCTTAGTCATCAACGCACTTAGAAAGCGTGGGGCGAGTCCTTCCCTAAGAATCTTTGTTCGGTGAAGTAATGCCAGAGAGAGACATTGTCAAAGAAAATTGGCCGGAGGTTTCATTGGCAGGAATTGGGAGAATTATTATTATTATTATTATTGTATTATTATTATCTCCTACCTCCCTCTCCTCATGTCTTGAGGCCAGTTACATCACAGCCGTGGGTGCTGCCAGCCCCACCGCTGGGCATTCATTGTCATTGTTCTGGCACTAATGTATTGGTGCTTAAGGCGGTGTATTCCTTTAACTGCCTGAAACACACGGTTATCTGCTGTGTGCAATAAACTTATTTTGGATATTTTCCATACATCCGTGTGGGCTTGGACATTTGTGTGTATCCCTCTTTGGGTGCCACCATCGCTTCCTGGGCAGGACATGGAAGGGTGGTGCATCCACAAGGCTGCCGACGTTGGGCCTCAGCACCCTATCGGGGACGGAACAGACCTGCTGGAGTTTATTCATTGCCTATCTTCCCCACACATTCCACTGGGCTCTCCTATGTTGGAATGGATTCTACATCCAGACGAGACCCAGGGATTGCCAGGCCTCGATCCACCCCACCCCCGCTACCTCCCTCCCTCGGGGAGTCCCCGCAACACACCCCCTCTGGAGACACGCCCCTTCGCCGGGTTTCCCCTGCGCGTGGCGTCATCCGGCTCCACCTCCTGGGCTGGCGGCTGCCTCTCCCAGTCCCTCCCAGGCGCTTGGTGGACGTCATCACTGTGAGCCTTTGCGGCCTTCTTCCCATCTGAGTGTATCAACACAGAGCTGGTCAGTCCCACGTCATCGGACCACGCCGCATGCCAGCAGCCCGGAGAGGCCCCCGCGGAGTCGGCGTGGTTATCCGCAGCCGCGTCCGGCTGCCGCTCAGCCTCACCTCGCCCGACACCCGACCTTGGACTGGCTGGGGGCTCTACATTGACGGTAGTGGGACTTGAATGGGAATTTTCATCCCTTGGTACTGTGGCATTTGTTAGAGCTCCTATACATGCATTTCATTGTTTATCATTTATACTTTTGGATCTTTTGCTTTGGGGATAGCAGGCCTTCACCTCATACCCTTCTGGTTTCCGCCCCAGGATATCCTTCCTTTTTGGCAGACTTCGATGTCACCCTCTAACTGTGGCCAGGCTCAGTAGCATGGGGGACTGAAGGCATGTAGCTTTGATATAGATTATTTAGTATTTACTAACCATCTCCATACGGGATGATACATACATTGTACTGTTTATTGTTCTTTTGGATCAGCTCCAGTATTTTTGATTGTTCTTCACAAGTTCACCCCACTTTTGTCATTGTTGGTTTGTCAGAAGATAGGTCTTTAGATGGTTTATAAAATCTGACAGCTCATTTTGCTGTCAGAGCTCTTCCAGCAGGTCATTTCAGGTCTTGGAGCAGCTGATGAAAAGGTCCTCTGGGTGATGGTCACCAATTGGGTTCTGGATGGTTGAAGTAACTGCCCCTCAGGGGACCTAGGTGTTTAAGGTTGACTGTGTGGGAGAAGCAATCTTTAGGCAACTGGACCCAAACCATGTAGGGCTTTAATGGTAAAACCAGCACCTTATACTTTGCCAGGAAACTATTTGGCAGCCAGTGGAGAGAGTAGGATAGGCATAATAGGCTGACTCCTAGATGGTCCTGGGACCAATCTGGCTGCCATATTTTGAACCAAACTTGGTACAAAGGTAGTCCAATATAAAGCACATTGTAGAAGTCCAACCCTGAGGTTACCAGTGTGTGCACTACCATCTTCAGGACCCGAAATCTAAGAAGGGGTGCCGCTGCTATATCAGTTGAAGCTGGAAGTAAGCACTCCTGACTCTCGCATTTACCTGGGCTGACCTTTGGAGATATGGGTCCAGGAGCACTCCCAAGTTGTGAACACAGTCTTCCTAAATATTTTCAAATATCATTTCCATCTCTACTTCCTAGCTATCAAAGATCTAGGAAGATATTGACCGCAATTTCTTAAACAAGCATCTTGATTAAAGAGCTATGTTTATAGTGGAAAATGAATGGGTTCCACTAACTTTGGGACCACATAGAATGGTAAAATCAACATGATGCAGAATTGAAGACTTTTTATTGCTTCACATTCTGTTGGGTAGAGATATAACTGCCCAAAGACCTAGACACATAGATTGCTATGTTTACAACCATGAAGCTAATGATCCGTATGTTATACCTTCTGCTCTGAAGGAAGCAGGCAATCTTTACATTATGCTTCTAGGGAGTCATTCTTTTCTCCACATAGACCACTGAGGCATTGAGGGTTAAGTGGTAAATTGCAGGCACAGTTAATTGCTTTCTGTATTGTGTTAGCAAAAGGCTACTGTTATAAGATGTATGCTCCTGCCCCACTACACTTGCATAATTGGTTTGTCTAGGGGAAAGCATGGACTTTAATAAGTGAAAGAACATATCATGATATATCTAACAGGAGAGATTTCTTTATCTTGTCCCTGCTGAAAGAAATCACAATACATCAGCATCTTTGTAGTTCATTTTTTTTCTATACTGGTTTTATTCCATCATTTTATCATTCTACCCAGCATAAATGAAGAAGATGGGAAAGCGCTCACCAACTCAAAGACACAGTACGATAACATACCTCCTAAGAGGCAATATAAACTGGTGAGTTTATTTGGTTAATTACAAGACATTCTAAGGGGAAAATATTCTATACCTTACCTACTGATGGAGTCTCCCTGTCAGCAATAGCTTTAGATCAGATGAAATGGGCATTGTATTTCCACCCCTCCTTCCCCACATGCTGTTGCGTAAGGGAGCATTCACTAAGTATCCAGTGTAGGGCATAAATAACAGAATAGCAAATGATATTCAAGTGCCCTGAGACTATTTCTGGAGGTGAATAGTTTTATGAAGTCCTCCAGCCTTGAAATATTTTTTTCAAAGTCTTTTCACAAAGGTTTGGGACTTTTATCCCATTTTCATTCTCTGATCTATAAAGAATAGCTCATTATCCAAAGTCCTCCTGGAAGCATCGAGGTCTTCTTAATACATCAAATGGATCCACTTGTCAGTATTTTATCTAATAGCGGACATTAAGACGGAGGGGGGAAGCACTGAGCAAAATAGACAATGTCTTCAGATGTGAATTTCAGGAACTGAAAGAAGCAAAACACCCTATATGATTAATTTGTTCTTCATAAGTATATTGATACTGAATCTCTATGTTTAAAAGATGCATTATACCAAGGAGTCTATGATTATTTTTTTAAAAAAAAAATCAGTATTCTTAACAAATTTTGAAAATATAGAATTTATCTCATACATCTTTGTATATATCCTTTGGATTCTTTTCGGGGTCTATTGTCCAGGGCATTCTGAAAACATGACCTGGATCAAAATATAATTCTTTCACTAACATTGTAGAAACGATATTGAGTGACTGGATATTTGGACACCAGTATTCCCCTTCTACTATGTCCTAACTAACTGACTCTCCGCCTCTTTTATTTATTGAGGTTTGTCAGAAAGGCCACTTTCTGTGGGGGGGAAAGGCAGCCAATATCAGATCTGGATTCATTATTAGACATATTGATTAAATTGGTATCTCATGAAGGAATACATTGAACTCTCTCTACCTAGGAAGAATGCCTATAAAAATAAGATAATATTTTTTTATAGATTTTTATTGTGCATTTTCATATAGACAAGGTTCAGGGTTGGGGGGGACTGGGATGGGTTGGGATCGGGGGTTCCAGGGGGCCAGGTCTGGGGAGAGGGAGGGGAGTGGTAGGGTGTGTTCAGAACTTCCCGAGACTGTCACAAAGTTTCATTATACAAAAATTGTATAAATTGTTATAAAAAGAAAAACATGAAAGAAACGGGTTGAGTTGTTTTCCGTCATAAGCCTTGTGCATCTTCAAAAGCTATACCAATTTTTTGTATAGCAGGATTCTATGGGTCGTTCAAATCTATTACAAAATTAATTTTTTTATTCTGCAAATAAATTTTGAAATCTGACCAGTCCGTTCTGTTCTTTTTAAGTACACTTCCATTACTGACATCACGGAAAACTGGATCAAAATGCAATTTAGATGGAACCTGCACCCCTCAAGGATAGCCAAATTCAATAAAAATAACTCAAGCATATGCTGGAAGTGTAAGAAAGAACTGGGGACATACTTTCATCAGTGGTGGGATTGCAGGAAAACACATAGATATTGGGAAAGCATACACACAGAGATGCAAAACATACTGAAAGTCAGGTTCAAATTAGACCCACAAAACTACCTGCTGGGGCTCTCGAACCCTACTCTAAATAAGAACCAGGAAAGAATCTTTTTTATCCTTAGTGCCTGCAGCCGGATAGCACTAGCCCGGCACTGGAAGAAAGACACAACTCCGGACCTGGAAGAATGGACAACAAAAGTGCTCGACATTATTCAGATAGACTCTCTCACACAAAATCTGAACAACAAAATAAGATAATATTGACTTACTGGTTTAAGGGGTTTTAGACAAGTTTTGATGATGACATGATAATATGCAGTATTTGAAACAAATGTTAGAAGTAATTATGCCATAGGTAATACATTACTTTTGAGGAACCAAGAGCATAGTGACACTTTCTGCCACATAACATCTAATAAGTATACTGGGAAAGTATACTGTGTAAAGAGAAATATTTACTATGTTTTCTTCTTATTAAAAGGCTACTATCAGATATGTTTCGTTACATAAATATAATAATTGTCAGGACTGGGAGACCTGAGCTTAGGAGAAGTTCAGGTTCCCAGCCTGCCATGAGATTGCACCGACCTTTGCCCCAGTTCTTTGGTGACCTTGGCTCCAGTTACATAGAGACTGTGCTGAGTCAGATGGGAGTGATGTAACTTCCAGGTGTATGGGGCTGCGGAGGGGGAAGTGAGGCAAACTCCTCCGAGCCTGGACATTGGACAATTGGACTCATAACGCTGATTCATGGACCCATGAGGTCACATCCCTTTGGACTGTGGGATATGCTGACTCACCCGGATATGGTGCAACCCTGCTTGGACATTGCATGGGCAATGGGAGGGGCTTAGGGTATATAAGGTGTGTTTGGGTGGCGGGCCGGTGCTTTAGCTTCACATGTGTCGTACCTGCAATAAAATTGTGTTGGAGCGTGCTTCAATCTACGCGTGATCCTTACTGAGTGTTGGAGAGTCGTTACAGAAGCTAAAGCCCCTTTTCAACTATCCCAGCAATGGAGAGGTTGGCTTGGAAAGAAGAAGAATATATTGAAAGATGGAATTTGGCTCCTGAAGAAGGCCGGCGAACTATGGAGTGGGATTGGACCACCCTTGACCAAGTGGGGTTCCCGGATGAGCACCGAGAGATGATGGCGTCGGGAGGTGCGGTTGCCCAGGAGGATGAGCTTCGAGAAGCGGAGCGACTGTGGGAAGCTCAGGTGAGCTCTCGGTAATGGCCTGTCGAAGGAGGGAGCAATACGGCTCCAGTCAGGCGGAGGTCCGGAGGGCCGGAGGGATCGGAGAAGCTGTTCCGAAGGACTGGTCAGCTCAGGCGGATCCAGAAGGGTGTGGGGCCAGGGAGACTGTGCCGAAGGACAGGCCAGTTCAGGTGGACCTGGCGGAGCGTGGTAGCGAGACCACGGAACCTGCATCACTGTCGGAGTTGGAAGTGATGAAATGTAAGTTGGAGGCGATGGAACTGACCATGAGGAGGATGTCTCGAGCCATGTCGAAGAGAGCCGATAGAGTCGGTATGGAGTGCCCCGGGAGGAGGAGACTTCACTTATTATTCATGGATGGATGGCGGAACATCAGCTGAGCGTCCTAGATCTCCTTTGGGAGTGAGGACCGTAGGTGGCCATCCAGAAGGAAGTCCGGTTCCGGTGAGGCGCCCTGTGCAACCGGCTGGAATGGGAAGAGGTGTCCCAAGGCTCGAGGTCCTCAAGGGAGGGGAGTGCTGTCCCAGGGTTCGGGGCCCGTATGAAGAAGGAACCATTACGGGTTGAGTTTGAAGGTGAAACCTGCAAGGTAGCCTTTTGCTGCTGCGGTGCAAGATCATATGGAGGACTACGGTCACCTTTATCCCAGTGACAGCAGCCGTGTGCGGGCCATCGGAGCGGTGTTCAAAGGAAGGGCAGCTGAATGGTATGTCCAATGCCATGACCGCCGGGACCCGTGTTTGAGATCCGTGAGAGCTTTCCTACAGGCGATCCGAAATCGGTTTCGGGATCCGTTGGAGAGAATTAAGGCGAAGGAAGCGCTGCGCTGCCTGGCCCAGGGATCCCGGTCCGTCACCGAGTATGCAGAGGAATTTATGGGATTGGCTGGAAAAGTTGCAGAATGGTCTCAAGCTACCCTACTTGAGTTGTTTAAGGACGGCCTGCGGAAGGAGATCCTCGAGTGGTGTCTGCATCGGGATGATCCTGGCGATGTCGATGGTTGGATCCAGTTGGCCGGCAGCGTAGAGGGGATCCTAGCCCAGGTGCAGCGGCGTCGCTTCCAGTCTGTGAGGTCCAGGGGATCCGGTCGTGGTGTTGCTGAGGGGCGATTCCGAGGAGGAGAGCCTAGGCGTGGCAGTGACACCCGATCTAGTACTACGAGAAGGCCAACGATGGGACGAGGCCTTTGTTTCATTTGTTCCCAACCCGGTCATTTTGCATCCCAGTGCCGGCAAAGGCAGGTGCTGGAGCCAGTGAAGGTGGCCTCCGCTAAAGCAGCTTGTGTGGATAATGATGATAAAAAAGTGTTGGGGTAAGCTCTAATATACAATGCACCTTGGGATTGTTTAAAGGGGATGAGATTGTGGAAAGGAAAGCTTTAGTGGACTGCGGGTGTTCGGAGAACATTATGTCCCCGGCGTGGATAGCGGAGTTGGGGGGGGGGGACAAAGCCCTTGGAAACGTCCATAACATTTATTCAATTGGATGGGTCCTCTATTGAGGGTGGGCCGTTCTCTGTGGGGACTAAAGATTTAAAGGGTCGGGTGGGACCCTGGGAGGGGGATATTGACTTTGTGGTGGCCCCCATTAAAGGACATGAGGTGGTGTTGGGATTGCCATGGCTAGAGCAGGCAAACCCCAAGATCGATTGGAAAACAGGGATTGTACAGTGTGCTCCTAATAAAGGGGGGGGAGGTTAGAAGTGAAGTGCAAGGGGTGCCTGTCGAGTATTGGGATTATGCAGATGTGTTTAACCCGATTCTGGCTCAGGGTCTTCCCCCTCCTCGCAATGTACAGTGTAGTATAGAGGTTAAGGAAGGGGCAGTCTTGCCTAAACCAAAGATCTATGCCATGACTGTGAAGGAGAAGGAGGCTTTAAGGGAGCAAATAGATGGATATTTAGACAAGGGGTTTATTCGGAGGTCCGAGTCTCCCATTGCGGCACCAGTTTTGTTTCGTGAAAAGAAGGATGGTAGGTTGCGATTGTGTATTGATTATAGAGGTTTGAATGCTGTTAGTACTACCAACTGTTACCCTTTACCATTAATCAAGGATTTGTTGGGTCAGTTAGGAGGTGGTAAGTTTTTTACCAAGTTGGATTTGATTGACGCGTTTCATATGGTGAGGGTGAAAAGGAGCGATCAATGGAAGACTGCTTTCTCCTGCCCCCTCGGGCTATTCGAATGGACCGTAATGCCATTCGGATTAGCGGGAGCTCCAGGTATTTTCATGCAATTGATTAATGAGGTGTTGCACCCCCTTTTGTATAAAGGGGTGTTTGTATATCTGGATGATATTGTGATTGTGACGCATACTAGAGATGAGCATGTTCGTCTGGTGAGAGAGGTGTTAGAGAGATTGCGACAGGCGAGTCTGTATGTGAAGTTGAGTAAATGCGAATTTGGCAAGAATCAGATTGATTTCTTGGGGTATAGAATTAGTGAGAGTGGAGTTGCGATGGATCCGGCTAAGGTAGATGATGTGTTGAATTGGGAGGCTCCGCAAACTCGTAGGCAGCTGCAGGCTTTCTTAGGGTTAGCCAATTTTTATCGCACTTTTATATCGGAGTTTTCAGCGATAACCCTCCCGCTTACTGAGTTATTGAAGACCAAGGGCAAGGGTGAGTCGAAGAGGACCAGGTCTCCGGGAGCTAAGTTGGATTGGACGAAGGATTGTCAGGAGGCTTTCGTGAAATTGAAAAGAGCCTTTACTAATGGACCCTTGTTAATGCATCCGAATGTGGATAAGCCTTTTGTGGTGCAGTGCGATGCTTCTGCTTGGGCGTATGGCGGAGTGTTAATGCAGAAGGATGATCAAGGTAGACTGAGGCCATGTGCATATTTTTCTAAGAAATTTGGAGAGCATGAGAGGAAGTGGCCAGTCTGGGAAAGGAGGCGTTTGCTGTGCGGAACGCTTTGCAAACATGGCGGCAGTTTTTAGAGGGTGCTGCTTTCCCTTTGTGGTGATGACTGATCATCAAAACCTCCAGTATTTAAGGAACCCTCAGAAGTTGTCTCCCAAGTTGGTGAGGTGGGCTCAGTTTTTTCGCCGGTTTAATTTCAGGCTGCAGCATATAAGAGGCAAAGAGAATGTGGTGGCTGATGCATTGTCCCGGTATCCGAGTGTGGGAGAGAATGAATTGCATAAGTCGGAAGAGGTGTTTGCTAGAGAGCATTGGGGTCTGGCAGTGCAGACAAGATCCCAAACGGCGAATGAGATTAAGAAGGAGGAAGGCGTGGTAGATGAGTGGAGTTTGGAATTACAGAAAGGTTATGTAGGTGATGTGTGGTTACAGAGTCATGAGAAAGAATGTAGGCCATTGAATGGTTTGTGGATTATGGGAGGCAAGGTGTATGTCCCTCAGAGTATGAGAGAGAAAGTGCTGAGGTTGAATCACGATCATAGGTCTGCTGGTCATTGGGGAAGACTCTTTTGGCCTTAAAAAAGCGGTATTGGTGGCCAGGCATGAGGGCTGAGGTGAAGAGATATGTAGAGTGTTGTGAGGCATGTGCTAGAAATAAGGTTCCCTCTGCTAAGCCGCAGGGGTTGATTCAAGTGGTGGTTACTCCCGTGAGGCCGTGGACGCATGTCAGCACTGAGTTTGTGGGGGAGCTGCCCTCGAGTCGGGGTTATAGGTATATTTGGACCGTGCTGGATATGTTTTCAAAGCAGGCCCATTTTATTCCATTGAAGGGATTGCCTTCTGCAGAGAGATTGGCTGAGTTGTATGTGCAGCATGTGTACCGGTTGCATGGGTGCCCGGAGCAAGTTTTAAGTGATCGTGGAGTTCAGTTTACTGCTCGATTCTGGGAGCGATTTTTGGAGGTGTTGGGGGCTCAGAGGCGTCTTACGACCGCTTATCATCCTTGTTGCAATGGAGGCGTGGAGAGAACGCAGAAGTCGTTAGGGGCTTATCTGCGTATTTTCAGCAACAAGGAGCAAAATAACTGGTCCGATCTATTGCCTTATGCTGAAATGGCTTATAACAGCTCTGTGCATTCTTCCACCGGGAAGTCTCCCTTTGAGGTAGTCTATGGGCAGGAGGTGGCTCCTTTGCCTCAGCTGTTGGAGTTGGGAGGGGAGGAGAAGGTGGAATGGAAGATACGAGCCCGAGAGGACTGGAAGGAGGTGGCAGAGGCTTTGGAGAAGGCGCAGCGTTCTTACAAGTTGTTTGGAGACCGGAAGAGGCAAGAAGGGGGAGGAGTATAGCGAAGGAGATTTAGTATGGCTATCCACACAGAATTTAAAATTGGGGTATCCATCCAAGAAGTTAAGTCCGAAATATATTGGGCCTTTTAGAATTGAGAAAGCGGTGAATAAGGTCTTGTATACCCTTCTGTTGCCCAAGAGTTTAGGGAAGGTTCACCCCACGTTTCACTGTAGTCTCTTGAAGAAGTATGTGGGGCCCTTTCCTCCTCCGGATTGAATGATGGTTTGTTTTCCCGGGGAGGACGTGGTGGAGGAGACCGTTATGTCAGGACTGGGAGACCTGAGCTTAGGAGAAGTTCAGGTTCCCAGCCTGCCATGAGATTGCACCGACCTTTTGCCCCAGTTCTTTGGTGACCTTGGCTCCAGTTACATAGAGACTGTGCTGAGTCAGATGGGAGTGATGTAACTTCCAGGTGTATGCGGGGCTGCGGAGGGAAGTGAGGCAAACTCCTCCGAGCCTGGACATTGGACAATTGGACTCATAACGCTGATTCATGGACCCATGAGGTCACATCCCTTTGGACTGTGGGATATGCTGACTCACCCGGATATGGTGCAACCCTGCTTGGACATTGCATGGGCAATGGGAGGGGGCTTAGGGTATATAAGGTGTGTTTGGGTGGCGGGCCGGTGCTTTAGCTTCACATGTGTCGTACCTGCAATAAAATCATGTTGGACCTTGCTTCAATCTACGCGTGATCCTTACCGAGTGTTGGAGAGTCGTTACAATAATTGGAATGCTATGGTGTACTGCCCTGTGGTGCAAAACATCAGAGTAGGAAAGCACTGCACACTCAGAAATGCAAAAGTAATGAAATACCTTCAATTGTGGTGCAAAGAAGTGGTGTTGTCCATCTGTAATTAATGTGACCCTTGTATCCATAGAGAATATGTGCTTGATCTTATTGTGTTAAGAAAGAAAATTGTGGATTACTACAAATCCTCTGGTTCCGGATGGGAAGTGGCCCAGCGAGGAGGCGACCGCCACCGTTGCTGCGCCTATTGGAGTGCTGGGCGAGTCGCCCCTAGACCTGCTGGACGACCACCTGGGGGTGAGCCGGGGAGAGGCTTGGGCCGTCGCCCTGGAGAGCATCTCCCAGAGGAGCGACCTGGATGAGGGAGATGCCCCGACCCCCCAGGGGATCCTGGGGGACGTACTAGAGAGCGGGACCCGGCTTGGCCCGGTTGGGAGGGTATGGATGGCCACCTCCAACATGGCGCCGAGCCTGAGCCACTCGGTGTCCTTGGCCCCGCCCCTCTTGCCTTCTCCACAGTTGATGGCCACGCCCACTAGAATCAATGAGAGTGAGTGCCTGGCGGATCCCTCCCTGGAAGCCTTTAGCATCTCAAAGGTGCTGGCAAAGGCTCCCGGAGAAAGACCCCAGCGGCGAACCAGTCGCTTCCCATCAGGAGGGCTGGGGATTGACCTCCCTGCTCCATTGCCCACATCCAGACAGCCTCCGATCCCTGCTGCAGCGACCAGTCCACAGCCTCCTCCCACTCCCCCTACTGGCCCAAAGAGGAAGTGCAGGTAAGGCCAGATGAAAAGGAGGCGAGAATGGAGACACCATCAGTGGGGAGGCCAGGACACCCACTCACCCTCTCCTCTATTAAACATACAGACTGCCAGATCCATGGGGCTCACTAACAACAGTCCCCCGGACCCTCCTGCCACCGACCCAAGCCGCAGTCAGCCTAAGAGCAAGACCCCTGGCTCAACATCTGACCCAATCAAGGGTCTTAACTTAAGACACCGAGGGAGGGGCAGTAGACGGAGGAGAAGGACCTTTGGTTCAAGGACCTTTTGGGGGGGCAAATTCTGGCCCTAGAGACAATACCCACAGGCCACCCCCGTGTGAAGTGATCAAGAATCAGCACAATGAGGGGTTGGGAACTGAGACCTCCACCTCCTATAGATCTAGGAGTGGCAGTGAACTGCAGATGGGTAACAGTTCCTCCACCCGGGTCTCATATACCCAGGCCCTGGGAAACCTAAGACCAACCATCTGAACCCTCCCCCCAGGAGGCTTGACAACTCGACGATGGGGAGTCTGGAGCCACGGGCGTGTGGTGACCATCTCCCTCTGGAACTGGATTTGCTAAGGACGCTGTTGAACCTGTGGGACCCTCCTGGGCTTCCCTCGTTTGATGGCCATTAGCTGGATAATGGTCATGAGCCTGGCCTCCCCTCCCTCTGTCTTGGATGTAGTCATCTCCTTTCTGTTGTTGTATCATGTTGTTTGTGTACTATGTATTATGTATGTACTATGTATTTTGTGTCAAACATGGATACCGCCTCCGAGCCTCCGGGAGTGGCGGTATACGAAGTTTGAACATTAAATTAAATTTGAACATTATTAAATTAAAGAACCTGGAGAACCTGGAAAATTCCTAGAGATGATATATTTTGTCACATCCATGTAGGTGAATTAGGGTTCCTGTTCTGTGGATATAGTTTATCTCAATTGCAGCTGGCGGGAATGAGATAGAGGGCCTTCTCCACAATCACTGTCCATCTCTGGAACTCCCTTCTTAAAGAATTAAAAGTGGCCTCCTCTCTCCTCTTCTTTAAAAAGCTATTAAAACATATCTATGCAATTTAGGTTATGGAGAGGAGGAGGATTAAGTACATCAGGCTTGTTTCTCCTTCGCTTGTATGGCCATCAGGATGAAACTTGGTGCACTTGTAGGACTTATTTCCAAGGTTCATGACATTTTGTTCATCCTCGTTTTAATTTTTAAAGTCCTGTGAGTAGCTAGGGCAGACTATGTAATGCAGTAAATATGGCTGTGTTCAGCCCCATTAGCCCAATGGAGAGATAATGCTGATTCAACTATGCAGAAAAAATGTTCAAAATATAATAGAACATAACAAACTTTTCCTGGAATTAGGGTCAGTTTAGTTCTGTTTTGGCCTTCCAGCATTTTGTTTCAGCCATTTGTATCTACAAATCTCCGATTTTGCTAAATTCTGAATTTACTGCCTGAATTTCACACACCCATACCAAGTAATGTCCAATGTGTGAAACAATGTCCACTTGGTACTGCAAACATCAGATTGATTGGGAAAAGATTATAGCCATGATCCCACAAGAAACATATATAGTGTAATGTTTAAAACATATTTTATATTATCAATCATGCAAAGTAATTTTCCAGTGACTGTAAGAACAGCATGTAAAGCATCCAACTGCAGTTCTGTAGACATAAGAAGAAAGCAGACAATGTCCTGCGGGATCTCAGCCAGCAGCTGACAAATTGACCAGCTACTGGTCAGGCCAGGACTGTACAAGTAGTAAAAATTAGAAACTAGGAATTGACCAACTTTAGTTGCTGTCTCCCTCAGTATTGTTTTGTGACAGATGCTTGGATTTCAATGATGTTGTCTCTAGCAAACATGCATAATAGAAACACTGATAGTGAAAAACCACTGATTTTTGTGTCTTCAGTTTACTAATTCATAATACACCTCCTATACATACACATACCTCATCTTAAGCAGTTAAAATTTAATAATAATCACTTTCTGTTTTGCTCATTATCTCAATTTGCTATATCCTTTGTTCAAGCCTTATTTTCCATTGATACTTCTATCAAGTTTACATTGTATGTTCCCTTTATCCTCTCTTGGCATTTAATCCCTTCAGCTTCCATACCTTCTGGGGTCTCTTCCAAAGCCTCCTTCACCCCGTCTGTGAAGTTTTAATCCAAGTCATAACTGGAAACTCTTCCTTCTTGACATTAGCTGAACTGCTGATAGATTTGTTCTTTTAATAACCGAACATTTCAGATCTCGAGAACATATCAGCCAAACTTTGTGATAAGTTTTCATGCTGCACATGGAGCAAAGTACAGTTTCCAATCTTGATAAACTTACTACTAGTCACAAACTTTTAAAATGAAATACCATGTCTTCTTTCAACAATTAAAGTTAATAACATCACTTTAAAGTCAAATCATATGAAGGAGGAAAAGTATTGATATGCCAGCTAATCAAGCTACTACTAAGCCTCCTGAGTATTGCAGCTGTACATAAAAGAGGTGTGAAAAAATTAAATATCAACATTCTAAAAAGAGAAAGAAGAGAAAATGACAGCCGCTGATTTCTTTTTGTGAATTAACAGTGGCTCTGGAAGATTCCGAATAGCATTTACCCTGTATATGAGTTGCATGCTGAACAAATTTCATATAATAATCTTAAATTAAGTGTGTTTTTGAAAAGAAATACTCTCAAGATATGCCTGGAATTTTGACAGCATAGTCTTGTATATAACTGAAGAAAAGTAAGCCTATTGTGTATAGTTAGATTGATTCCCAGCTAAATGTGCATATCAGACTATAACCTAATCAGGCATGGGCAAACTTCAGCCCAGGTGTTTTTGGACCAACTCCCACAATTCCTAACAGCTGGTAAGATGGCTGGGATTTCTGGGAGTTGACGTCCAAAACACCTGAAGGGCTGAAGTTTGTCCATGCCTGACAAATCTTTTAAATCTCCATAGTAAATTGCATTATGAACATTCAGAACATAGAGACAACTCTTCTAAAGAGATTGAAACTGCAGCAGTTGTTTCCTTCCGGGATATGAAGAACTGTGTGATTATTAATTCATTTATATTTTGGAAAACTGGGGAAAAAATCTAATTGATCTGTCCAGAAAACAATCAGTGTGTTGCACAGCTATCTTCTGAATGGAGGGAACATTACTGCTATAAAGCTGGCTAAAAGTTGAACCATTACATTCTAGGGATGTAGCAAATTTTTTAGCCATTTTCTTTAAGCTGTGAGAAAGTATAGCAAAACTTTAAGCTCTTTTCTTTCGGCTGTGAGGAAGTGTTTGGAAACTGTGAAGATGTTAAATACTATTCATAGTTTTCTTTTTTACATAGACAATGGTATTTTCTGTGCAGAAAGCAGAATTTTTGTGCAGATACTTTTTTCTGTAATTTGTAGTTTCCTTCACACACACACAAACATTTTATACACAGAAAACATCTTTTTTTCTGTACTGGAAATGATATTTCTCTTACACACACAGAAATCACATGTAAATTTCATACAGAATAAGGTCCACATCATTCCATAATAATAATGATGATGAATAAGTTTGATTGTTCTAACCATAGGCCATGACACATTAAGCGCACATATTAGCGACATCCAAAGTACACATCACAATCTAAAACTTCAGTACAAATATTAAAAATCATTAAAACTGACTCTTTAAATTCCAGTCATGTTTACAACGCACTGTATCATCCTGTGCTATTTCCCATCCTTCACTAAGGATTTTACTAGTTTTGCACGGATATTTTGAGCTGCCACTGCAAAAGTGTCAACCTTTATTGTTATATCTTTAGAGTAGTCTGCTAGCAAATCCTTAATCACTGCTGTCTGCTGCCAAGCCACCCTATCCTCCAGAAGCCCTAGAATCCTCCTAGAATCTTCTTTCTGGGATCCTTATACAGAGGGCAATGTAATAAGTAATGAGTTAGATCCTCAGTCTCTCCTGAACCACATATACATAATCTTTGGGAATAAGGTGTCCCTCTATATCTTCCCTCCAGCCAGGCTGAAGGCATTGTCTGAAACCGCAAGGCTGTAATATTATTATTTTACTCACAGTGGCAAGAATTAAAATAGCAAGGAATTGGAAAATAATAACTAATCTTACACTGGAAGCTTGGTATAGGAGGAGGTATGGAATGTAGCCTTAAATAATAAACTAACAATGGAAATTAGGGTATTCAGGGGGGAACTAACAGATCAGATTTTGAGGCATACTGGTCGGTCTTTATTAAATACACTTTAGAGAGTGAAAATAGAAAACGATATAACCTTGTTGGTCAGGAATTTTGGATATGACATTTGATTAATGGTTGATTTATAAATATATGGCGAAGGAAAGGATACCTGTTCAGTCCTTGGTGGTGGGCTATGTGTATGTAATAATGTTCACTGTTTTGTGTTTTGTTTACACTGTAAGTTGTTATTGTATGTAATAAAATCTTTATTTTTTAAAAAAAAAGTCCACATCAGTCCAGTCCTACTCCTCACTATTTTCTTACTATTGAGATACATATTTTTTACTATTTTCTAAATATTTTCAGATATTCTCTCCATGCATATTGCAATCTGATTCACCACTACAAGCATGGATGAACCACAGGGATTCCATGCAACACAGTTAAAGCAGAACAGTTAAAACAGAACAGTTTGACACCATGTGCTCAAATGGGAAAATTTCCCAATTTTGTTTCTACTTATATTAGATATATTTAATCTAAATATTAGTGTTTAGATATGGTTGTTTAGCTAAACATAACTATTTAGATTTAAATTTCTCTAAATATGAATAGAAGCAAAATTGGGAGATTTCTTTAGTTGAATACAGGATTTCAATCTCTTTACTTTTAATTGACATGGAACCCCTATGAATTCAGCATGTTTGTTGTGATGAATCAGGATTATCATAGGGATTGATTTGAGACCTAAATAACCTAAAGACACAAGATCCAATCTAATATGTGGAGTTAAACCGGGTCATGTCTGGTTAGTACTTGGAATTTTGTATCAGTAGGGCTGTCTTAGGTCAGAAACAACAAGAAGGTACAAACCATCAATAACAACAACAGCAAGCGAAAAGTAATTAAGAAAAGTTACCTTTTTAAAGGGGTATTTAAATCTTCTTTCAGATGTGCAATGACAATCCAAAATCAGACAACTTGAGGAGCTACCAGTGAGAAGACATTTTCTCTTGTGACCAATAAATTAGTTTTTCTAATTTGGTTTTCTTTTGTTCAAAAATATATCATTTTATCAGCTTTATTTTTCAACTATTTGTCTATAACCCTACCATTACAAGTTTAGATATGCAATAAATTGGGATATAAATGACATGGATACCTCTACCAGATTTAAAATTAATGCAGAGCTTAACAACCACTATAAGAGCCATTTTAAGGTTTTGGATTAAAAGTGCCACCATACATTACTGCACAAGAAACCTTTTTAAAAAATGATAAAAATGCAAAAGAAAACTTTGTGGCATTTCAGAGCCAACCCATTTCGATTTTTGAAGGTCAGAACAGCACTTTGTGTTGAACCTGAAAATGCAGCAGTTGTGCAACTGATATAGAATTAGTTTTATATACTAACTATAGTGGTTCATCTAATTAACAGTCACTCCTCTGATTGCAAAGGGGATCCCTAAAGGAAGTACATTAAACTGGATCTGGATATACACTGCTATATAATGTAGTTTGCAACTGCATTCTATGGTCAGTATAGGCAGTTAAGCTGAATTGCATGGGTCTACACTAACCATATAATGCAGTTGCAAAACACCTTATTTGACAGTGCAGATTCGACTCTGTCTTTGTAACTTCCTCTGATATTGAGCATAGATGGTGAAAGGCACACTGCAAGGATATTTTTACTATGAGTACAGTCTGAATATCACAACCTACTCTAATGAAAAGAGCGAATAGTTTGACCATTTGGGGAAATCATCTTGAAGAGAATACCTATGTGAAAATTTTTACATACTTATGTGAAAAATTAGAAAAAGTACTACAGATGTTCCAATGAGAGACCTAGGTAGTGGGAAAGAAGTACTAAACATATACAAAAGTACACCAATCTTACTATAGCTATGTTGCAATGTGACCTGCCTTTTTCTTTGGTTAATGCTCATTAATCCATTTCTCCACTTACAACATTTTAAATTGTCAGTTAAGTAAAGAAGCAGAATTTTGATTTCATCAAGTAGCTGAGAAAATCTAAGTTCAAGCATGTTATGATAAACCTCTGCTCATTATTTTCAATTCTTATATTTGTTTCCTGTAATCAACTACTTATTCTCACCCAAAACTTCTGCTTTCCTCCTTTTTTGCATCTGACCTTTGTACGAGAGTCCTCTGTAGTGAAGTACTTTGTATTATTCTGGCATGAGAACACTGAAGCACTAATCAACATTTCATTGAAAATGCTACTGCTGCATACAAACTGCAGAGGGTAGCATGCCAATGAGTGCAAATATATTGGTGAATGCTGTGGTGATCTTTCCAGGAAGAAAACATTGTTGTGGAAATGGTAAAAAGGGAACGTGATTAAACATTATGGTCAGCTCAAATAGGAAGATGGGTCTCAACTATGACATGAATATGACAAAATTATATGTTGATGTATTGTCAAAGACATCTTTTCTGATTCTTCTTGAAGCTGAAGTAATTCAGAATTTAGAGGAAAATTGGGTTTGTGACCTATGTATAAAGGAGAAGTAGCTCATTCATGTATTATTTGGGCTTTTCCTTTATTTCTCCCCCTTTGTATTTTTCCCCTCACACACTATTCATCTTTTTTTTGATGTAAATCTGGGTATTCCTGCAGTTGCAGTTGACAGTGATGGAGGGGGCCTAGATGGATATCAGTGTTTGAACGAAGAATTTGGCCTTCTTGGTTATTACCACTGCCTCTTTGCTTCTTTCCTCTGTATATAATTGCAACCTTCAACAATAAGGAGGGAAAATATTTTAAAATAATAGCAATTATTTGGAGTTTTGACGTAAACATATCAGATGTTGAGTATCGTGATTGCTTGAAATTATGGATTTACATCAAATTATACAGTAGATTTATAATCAGCTTTCTATATCCACAGATATTGTATCCATGGATTCAAGAATCAATTGCTCTGAAAATGTTGAAATCAAATAAAAAACAAACCTTAATTTAAGTGTGAATAATTAATAATGTCCCTGTATTCTGTCTTTAGCTCAAATTTTCCTTTCAATTTAATCTGTCCTTGTCCAATAAATAGCTATAAAGTAAGGGATTATATCGTCGTAAAGCTGCTTCTGATCACAGGGAATTTGAAAGGCAAAAGGGGCGATTTGGAATGAGTGCTGTGCCTTATTTTCCTTTCTTACCAAAATAATAGATGGTGGAGTTGAAGCACTGATAATCCATTGACTGGAATGAAATATGCATACCTTGGAAATATTTAGGTGCCTTTCAGAATACATCTGAGAGGAGAAATGTTTACCCAATTGGGGATTTCTATCACTGGGTGACACTGTAATAATAAGACCATTGATCTTGAACTGGCAAGCTGTTGTGCCTGATTGAGTTAGTGAGACATAGTGCATGGATGACCTCACACATCATGGCAAAGAAAATAGGGATGGCTATATCTGTCATTTCCTTCTACAATGAGATTTTGTGAGTTTTTAAAAATGTTGTTCAAACATGGGGTGAAACAAAATCTCACCCATCAAAGAAAGAAAGACTGCTTCCCTTTCTGAAACAACCTTGTTTCTGATTTAACTTGTTAAAAATGGTAGTGAATATATGTGTGTGTGTGTGTG
>JARBWK010001424.1:0-19239 GCA_030556195.1 Anolis apletophallus | reverse complement strand
TGTCATAATCAGGTCACCTTGGAATAAGCAGTGAAAAAAAGTCTTTCCTTGGTAGACCACACTTTATATATAGAATGGTTAAAGGTAAAGGTTTCCCCTGACATGAAGTCCAGTCGTGTCAGACTCTGGGGTGTGGTGCTCATCTCCATTTCTTAGCCGAAGAGCCGGTGTTGTCCATAGTCACCTCCAAGGTCATGTGGAGCGCTGCTACCTTCCTGCCGTAGCGGTACCTATTCAGGGGCGGTCCGACGTATACGCGAAGTAAGCTGCCGCTTAGGGCGCCAACTTCTGGGAAGGGCGCCGCCACACCGGCCACGCCACCGTAGCAAACCTCCCTGCTGCTGCGTTGGCTTCAGCGCCTGGCTTGTAGGAGCTTCTGGGCATGCGCAGAGATTTTCGCACATGCGTAGAGGCTCCGGAGCTGAAGTTGAGCTCCGGAGCCACTGCGCATGCCCAGAAGCTCCTGCAGGCGCTGAAGCCGGCCTGTAAACACGCCACGTCAGCACTCCGTCCGTATTCGGTACACAGGGGCGGAGGCAAGGAAAGGCTTACCTCTCCCTTGCCTCCACCCCTGCGTGCCGAATACAGATGGGAGTGCTGACGTGACGCGGTTTGAGGCTTCGGCTTCTGCATCCGCAGGAGCTTCTGGGCATGCGCAGAAGCTCCTGCAGGCGTGGAAGCCTGTAAACACATCACGTGATGCAATTGGGCAGGCAGGGGGCGGAGGCAAAGGGAAAGGGGGTGGAGACAAAGGGGGGCGCCAAAGTAATGTTCGCTTACCATATAAAATAACCTTAGACCGCCCCTGTACCTATTGATCTACTCACATTTGCATGTTTTTGAACTGCTAGGTTGGTAGAAGCTGGGGCTGACAGTGGAAGTTCATGCCACTCCCCGGATTCGAACCTGCGACCTTTCGGTCAATAAGCTCAGCAGCTCAGCGCTTTAATGGTTAAGCTGTATCATAACTAACTGGGTAGTAAGGAGTTCTTCTCTTTGTTGCTCTTCTCTGTGTTCATCATGGCTAGAGATATGAAAATCTCATCATTGGAAAGATCTGGATTGTAACAGGCTGCTTACACCTAGCAAGCGTTCTCAAAGCCACTGGCAAGTGAGGGCTAACTGTAAATACATTTTAGGCTGGTTGCTTAAATGAGTGACTTTGTCCTCTCAGCATGGGACTTGTTGTGAATGCTAGCTTTCCTCCTGTTGATCAACTAAATTGAAGATAAAGAGCCTCGTACTCAGCAATCAAGCGATGCATTTAAACTGTCTGTGAAAATAGTCGGTGAGTTGAGTGCAGTTAACTTAGCTAAATGGCAGCACTGGCTACAGCACCACAAATGAACAACTTTGTGATTGTCGGTATGCTTAACTCACCCCTCATTGCAATCATGGTGGGTCCATCTGTGTGTGGAGTCCGGAGACCAGCCTGGCAGTAACAAAGACCATACTTATCACACTTGGACATGCTGTGCTTTTTGATAGTATGCCATCATTTTATTGGCTTATTGTGCCCATTTTGTACTGCTCTGTGGTTAGTTGACACTCCCGTATTCACGCTCCTCAATGTTTTCTTGTTTAGAGAGAGGGTGCATCTACACTGTTCAATTAATCCAGTTTGACCCTACTTTGACTGTCATGGCTAATGCTGTGGAACAGGGATCGGGAACTTTTTTGACTCAGAGAGCCATGAAAGCAAAATATTTGGAAATTTATTTCAGTGAGAGCCATATAATATAATATATTTTAAGACTGAATTCAACTAAATGTGAGTATATACTGTACGTACATACTATGAGAAAAGGATTCCCCCGGCAGAATGAGGGGACACTTCAGACCTGGCTCTGCAAAAGGCATGCTCAGGACTCTGGGAAGGAAGAGAAGACGGAAGGAAGGAAGGGGGAAAGAAAGAAAGAAAGAAAGGGGGAGGGGAAAGGAAGGGGAGAAAAGAAGAACGAACTATGGAAAAGGAAGAAAGAAGCAGGAGAGAGACAAGGAGGGGAAAAGAAATAAGGAAATGAGAAGGGAGGAAAGGAAAGCAAAGGATGGGGAAAGAAGGAGAGAGAGAGGGGACAGAGGGAGGGAGGGAGGCTGGGGCGCAAGGCAAGGCAGAGGGAGAGGGGCACCGAGGCAGTCCCAGGGAAAAGAGGGGGCGCCCTGGCTCAGCCTCCCTCCCCAAAGCCAGCCTCCCCTCTGCCTTGTGCTTTTCCTGGCGAGGGAGGGGGCAGGGTCTGTGGGGCGGGAAGGGGTGTGGTGAGGGTCTCTCTCACCGAGGAGGAGCAGCTTGACCACCCTGGCCGCCTTCTCGCCGTCCTCACAGAGGTTCTTGTTGATCATCTTGGAGCGCTCGGTGGCCGCTTTGTCCTCGGTACTCACGGTGCAGCCCATGGCGCCGCCACCATGGGGCTCCTGCTGGACGGAGGAAGAGAGGGCTCCAAGCAAGGGGCCGCAGGGGTGGGTGAGTGGGGCCGGGAGGGAAGGAAGGAAGGGCGAGCCTGCGGGTCGAGGGTAGGTGCCTTCGGGGCCCTGCTGGCTCTCTTTCTTGTCTTTCTTTCTTTCTCTGGGCGCTGCGGGTTGAAGGGGAAGAAGGGCAGGGACCCGGAGGCGGGAGGCTTTGCGCTCTCTGCACACTCTGCGAGGAGGAGGAGGAGGGGAGCGCGATGGCGCCGTCAGCAAGGGGAAGGAGAAGGAGGCGGAGTGGAGGGAAAGGGGAAGAGGTGAGGGAGAGGGGACGCTTTGCAGCAAGGAGCTGCCTGGAAAGGGAGGGAGGAGTGAAAAATAAGGGACAACAGCTGTAAATACGGGACACCCAAAAAGGGCCAAAATACGGGACGTCCCGTATAATACGGGACATATGGGAACCCTAACCAAGACACTACACTAAGTAAGTAAGTAAGTAAGTAAGTACTTGTAAGTTAATTTTTACATTTTCATGATCTCAGTTACATTGCACAGTTGAGTTTCTGTTATTTTTCAGAACCAAAGCAGAGGATTAAAATGGTTTATTTATTTTCCGTCTATTTGTTAACTTACAAGAAGGCTGCACATGCAGAGGGGCATCTAATCTCACGTATAGTTGAGCTCCTAGCATGCTAAGGAATATAAACTTTTTTTGGTAATTATCACAAGACTGCAGGGGATGATGGGTAGCTTTGAACAAATCCAGGAGGAACCAGGCTAGAGCGACTGAGCTTCTGCATTAATTCACTTGTATGCCTACAAGTGAATCCGAAAGTACCCTCCTGAATACAAAGGCACCTTCCGTTCAGGTGAAAATGCTGCATAAGGAAAGTGAAACGTTATCCGAAGTTTTTTTCCCCTGGTAAATAAGCATCAATAATTGCAGCAGAATGGATATTATGTACACTGGATGTGTTACTATCACTTTAGCCCCCATGTACTGTGTATATGCAAATAACAGGTATTTCACAGTCCATAAAATATCTGGTCACAAGTATTTTGGATAAGGGAAACTCAACCTATATTATGTATCTGACAAAGTATTTTGCAACAGAAAAATCCACAGCTCTGCTTCACTCTGATGAGTTAATAGGTCACACAGGGAATGCTTGCGGACATGTTCAGATCCCTGACCATGTCATACAAAATTTCCATCCCTGAGTTAAGCAAAGATATAGTAAAATAACAGGTTGGTATAGGATGTTTCTGAAAGTTACATTAATCCCCATCTTGCAGACAAAATCCGACTGCACAAAAGCACAGTATCCTCCTCCTTTTGAAAGAGTCAGGATATGAGATTGCAGCAAGATTCACCCCGGGCCCTCAACAGCTTTTTGCAGGAAAGTTAATTGTCCAATATCATCTAAAATGTCATGCTAAGGTAAATAGTTTTGTTCATGTTCTCTATAGTACTTATGCTAAGTGTAAAATAAATCATTTATACCTGTTTTAAGGCTGTATTATTGCATTCTGCTCATGATCCATGTATCCATGATAGCTAGGGCCATGCTCCTTATTCCCTACTTCAAAGAGGGCACTATTTATTTATTTATTTATTATTCACTTTTATATACCGCTCCTCCCTGCAGGCTCAGGGCGGTTTACATAAAACAATAAAAATACACATAAAAACAGTTTGATTATATAAAACACAAGGGTATGGACAGAATTATCAGGAGGCACTTAGATTGAAGGCCTGCTTAAAGAGGAATGTCTTGCAGGCCTTCCCGAAGGGGGCTAACTCTGTGATAGAGCGGACTCCGTCTGGTAACTCGTTCCATAAAGTCGGCGCCACCACGGAGAAGGCTCTTTGTCTTGTTACTGAAAGGCAGCAGGAACGGACTGATGAAATCACCAGAATATTTTGTTCTTCTGAGCGCAATGATCTCAGGGGAACGTATGGGGTAAGGCGGTCACTCAGGTACACTGGCCCTAGACCAGGGCTGTCCAACAGGCGGCCCTGGGGCTGTACACGGCCCCCGAGCCCCTTCCTCCGGCCCCCAACTTGTTTTAATAAAATACAAATAAAAATAAAAATTAAATAAAATAATTTTTAAAACCCCTACTTCCGGGTTTAGGCAAGCATCGCGAGACTACGCCAGCCACAGACGGGATTTCGAGGAGGTCGAAATCCCGTCTGTGGCTGGCGTAGTCTCGCGATAGCTGCCGAAATCTCGGGTCCCGCGGGATTTGCGGCCGGCCTGGGCGCGTGCCTCCTCCTTCCTCGCGGCTGCTTCCAAGCCAGCCCCCATTCCCTCAGAGAGAGGGAGGAGGGGAGTGAGGCAGGGAAAGCCCCTCCTGGCTCCGTCCTCTTCCTGTGGAGGGCCCTCGCTTCCGCCCCGCGGATGGGAGAGCTGCCGCATCCGGCCTGAGCTTGGCCTCGGCTCCAGCGGGGCTCTTCGGGGATGGCAGCGGCGTTGGCGCTTCGGCCTTGTGGCGGGGCTCCTGCAGTATGGGTAAGGAAGGGCCTGGCTCGAATCAATCAATCTAAAAACAGTGGGACGTTGGGTGAGGGGGAGGGGTCCTCAGCGGCGGTTTCCTTGGCGACGCTTCCTTCCCCTCCTCCATACCCCCTCCCCTTGTTGTGCTGCCTTCCCGCGTGCAGGGCGCAACGTGGCTTCCTTTGCACCTGCCCCCGTTGCTTGTTTTCCCTTCAGGGAGGGAGGGAGCTCTTTGGGCCTCCTCCACCCACCTCTGGGAAAGGAGGCCCCATCAAGCCCTGCGACGGCATTGAGGTGTTTGGGTTTTTTTTGGTGTGTCCCAAGTTGAGTGTGGACTCAAATAACTCAAAAGTATTAGGAAACATTCCCCCAAATCCACCAGTGTTCCCATTTGGGTATATTGAGTATTCATGCCAAGTTTGGTCCAGATCCAACATTATTTGAGTCCACAGTGCTCTCTGGGTGGAGGTGAACTACAACTCCACAACTCAAGGTCAATTGTAAGTAAATTGGAGCCGGGGAGGGGGTGGAGCCGGGGAGGGGGCGGAGCTGGGGCCGGGGTGGGGGTGGAGCCAGGGGAGGGGGCGGAGCCGGGGGTGGAGGCAGACCCTTCGGCCCCCCAGGTGATCAGTGACCGGAATTCCAGCCCTTGGGCCCGTAGAAGTTGGACAGCCCTGCCCTAGACCATACAAGGCCTTAAAGGTCAAAACCAGCACCTTGAAGACAGTCTGGTACTCTACTGGTAGCCAATGCAATTGCTGTAAAATTGGTGTAATGTGCTCTCTTGCAGATGCTCCCACCAGCAATAGAGCAGCAGCATTTTGCACCAGCTTGAGTTGTCGACAAGGGAAGGCCGATGTGGAGGGCATTACAGTTGTCTAGCCTCGAGATGACCGTCGCCTGGATCACCCTAGCTAGGTCATTCCTGGATAGGTAAGGAGCCAGTCGCCTAGCCTGTCGGAGAGGGAAGAATGCGGACCTGCTAACTGTGGAGACCTGAGTCTCCATCGATAGCAGTGGGTCAAGTTGGACCCCAGGCTTTTTACCAGAGACGACGGGCTTAACCGCTCACCATCCAGGGTAGGCAAACTGGCACTCACCAACACCAGGACGACCCAGCCATAGGATCTCCGTCTTCGATGGGTTCACCTTCAACCGGCTGCAACGCAGCCATCCAGTCACGGCTTCGAGGCATTGATGGAAACAATCGGGTACGGTGTCTGGCCTGCCATCCATTCCCAGCACCAGCTTGGTGTCATCAGCATATCCAATGAATGAATATCAAACTGAAACTATTTTGTCCGTCTTCTACTGTTCCTTTGGTGTTTCTGAGTTTATATGTTAATTTATATGTTAATTTGTTGAGCATTGTAAAGGTATAAACTCTTTCAAGTTAATTTCACACGCAAAGTCCGTCAAGTGTCTTCCAAAACTTGGCAGTTTCCAAATTCACAATATATAAAAGCATTAATATCAATTCTTTATGCTTGAGGGTTTTTTATTATGAACATTTCCAGAATAACAGAGTTCCACAATTTTAAACTCTTTTGTTCTGACATAATCAGATTTAACCAAGAATGAGAATGATTCTGTGTGACCGACAATGGATTGACCAAAGTTATGATGTTGAACTAGTGTCATCTTAAATGAATGTGTTAATAATTGATGTTTTTAACTAATTGTTTTAATTATAACTGTTATTTACAAGTGGTGTGCAAGGCAATTAAAAAAAAGTATAAAAGAAACCTAGTGTTGATTCCACACCGGATTTTGACATAAAATGTATATAAAGAATAAGAAAAGGAATTCTTTATTTCCCTAGTAGAATGATATTTTCTTTGCTGTATGTTCACAGTTTCATGTTACGACAGAAGCCCAGTAAACTCCAAACCAGGAGAAGAATCAAACAAAGAGTTTATTGTTCACAGTAAACTTTAACTCAAAAGGCTTAAATTCAGTACAACTATAACAAAAGGTGCTTCAGTCAGCAAAAAACCCCAAAAGAAACAACTTCCGCCAAATGCGGATCTTCCTGGCGTTTGAAGCGCGTTAGCACTCCAAACGCCTCAATAGACATTGAGTAGTGCACAAAAGACGCTGGAATCCAAAGATGTTGTCGTAGGCCAGTCCAGAAGTCATACACGAGGGCTGAAGACACAGGCGAAGTCAGGAGGCGGTTCTGAAGCTCGGCATAAAGAGGCAATCCCAAAACGCTGCACCAACAGCCGAATTAGCAACACATCCAAGAGGGAGAAGGCAGGTGGAGAAACATGAAGACAGTCAAGGGTCCCAAAACCAAAGCTAATGCATGGAGATAGCACATAACGTAGACCCTTCAATGTCCCCCCCTTCCAGCCCCCCTTCCTATACAATACCCCATCTTCAAAGGCAGGCTGCGTCTCTCACTCACAGGAGCTTATAGAATTTCAAACCACGCCACAAGGAAAAGTCAGGCAGCTGCAGCTAAACACAAAAGCATAACATTGAGGATCCTATTGACCCACCCATCGTCCCCAACTGAAGTGCCAGTTGCAGAAAGCAGCAAAGCCCATAACTCACGTATATCAGGATCCAGGAATATAGGATAAACAAGCCAAGAAATCCCAAAATCCCAAGACAACACCTTGCTAGCTACAAGGACAAGCCCCAAAAAGCCCACCTTATATTAGTCCTTAGCTCCACCCAAATCAGACGACTCCCCATTTGCATCAGCTGCAGCCCCAGACCCATATGCAGCCTCTTGCCCAGCCCTCCAGCTTTTCCACCTTCTATCAAGACTTAGATCACCCCAACCCTCTGGGTACCCTGAAGGCCAGTCGTCTGAGAACCCCATGCTTGTAGGCTCATTACATATGTCCTGAATCTCCCACACTTGAGTCCAGTCCATGTCCGTATCAGTTTCCTCTGATGTACGTCCCATACTTTGGCTTCCCTCTTCCCTAGGGAAGCCTTCAAAAGACTCATCCTCTGAAGGCTGTGTACGTATTTGCCTGATTCGTTTGCATTGCAAAAGATTTTCTTCACTACGGTCGCGAGGAAGCCTTTCCCCCTCTTTGAGCGACAGAATCAGCATCAGCTGTCCCAGCTGTTAGATGCTGGAGAAACAGCCTCACCCTGTTCCCGACTACCAGTAGTAGCTGAAACTCCAGACCCAAACCCAATATTTCATGCTGTGTGTGTGTGTGTGTGTGTGTATGTATGTATATATATATATATATATATATATATATATATATATATAGCAAGCCAAGCTAACATGCAAGCCAAGCTAATATAAACCCTTGATGAAGTGTACTGAAACAATATTTAAAGAATTTACCCGGGGAATATTGTCGGGAACAAGAATGTGCTACATCTATATAAATATATATAGATAAATATACAGCAAGAAACCTGTGAACATACAGCAAAGAAAATATTCTACTTTGGAAGTAAAGAATTCCTTATTCTTATTCTTTGATTTATTTTACGTCAAAATCTGGTGTTGAATCAACAATAGGTTTATTTTATACTTTTTTTAAAATTGCCTTGTACACCACTTGTATGGAATAAACTGTTTCACAAATTGATTCTTTAAAACGTTTTTGTTTTTAACTTCATTCTAAATAGACGCTCACAGGAGAGACTCTTTATCTTTAATTTATAAAATTGTGCAATGTCTGCCTGTTGTGCAGCTGCCCTGAGTCCCTCCCTCGGGGGTGAGAAAGACAGGATACAAATATGCAAAATAAATAAATAAATAAAATTAGAGTACTGGCTAAATGTTTTTACAAGTACAGAACATATGCATTATTTTTGCTCAGTATGGGTGAACCATGTTAATTTCTGATTTTCCCCATGGTTCAGTTTGATCATCACTAAAATGCAAGAAAAGTCCCTGAGAGATCTGAAAAAGAAGATGGCTTCAGGGAGTACATTTACATTGCCTTAGTGCTTGCTGTGTTTTTCTGCTTTAAGCTTGATACATCACTGACAAACAACAGCATCCATTAGGGGAGGAGGAAACGGAATGAATGAAATCATTGGATGAGCTCCCAGAGAGCCAGATGCAAAGGCAAAAAGAGAAAAACCACATTTCATCTGAAAATGTATAATTTGTGCAGGTTCTTTTATTCTGCTATTTTCCCCATTTTGTTGCGCAAAGCGGAATTGTCTGTATTCGGAAGTTACAGACGTGACCTCCTCTGGGTCATCTTTAGCTTTTATGTAGTGCTTATCAAGTGGCTGTTTTCCTTCCTGTGGTTTTAATAGGTTTCCCTCCATAATGCTGATTAATCTCATAGACAATTTTCTGTTGATCTTATTAAAAGTGAAGAACGACTGTGATTGCCTGTAGGGAATACATTAAGTGCTTTTAAGGAACTGTTGGCAACTCCCGTTGAAAATGTGATGACGTTTTAAAGAGCATATAGCAGAGAAGTAGGAATGTCTAGACTTTTGCAATAGCAAGGAACAGGGAAGTGGAAATGTCCTAAAGGGAGCAGGAGTCTTTCAAGTACCATATTTTCTGGCGTAAAATACTACTTTTATTTATTTATTTATTTACTGTATTTATTTACAGTATTTATGTTCCGCCTTTATCACCCCGCAGGGGACTCAGGGCGGATCACAATGCACATATACAGGCAAACATTCAATGCCCTTTGACATACAACATATATAGACAGACAACGAGCTACACAACTGGACGAGAGTTCACCCCGACCCGGGCAGGCCTCAAACTCATGACCTTCTGGTCAGTAGAGATCTTATGCAGCTGACTCCCAGCCAGCTGCGCCACATTTTTCAACCCAAGAAAATCTTCTCAAAAGTCAGAGGTCGTCTTATACGCAGGAGTTGTCTTATACACGAGTGTAGTCTTATACGCCGGGAGCCGTCTTATAGAGTGGGTGCTGAAACTTCCAATCTGGATTGGAGAATCTGTGGTTGTCGCATATGGTGGGGGGAGCTCAAAAATGGCAGTAGCCGCGTTCCTGCCGTATGCAGGGACTGTATGAAAGCATTACATCCATTCATCCGTATTCGTGGACTTAATGTGGTGAGGTGAAGGGGCGCCTCACCGGGAAGGTGTAAGTGAAGGGTGGAACAAGCTGCAGGCATCTGGGGCGCACGGGGTATGGAAAAAAGAGATAGAGTGGCTCTGGACCCAGAAAAAAACACCTCTTTTACCTGTACATTGTATTTGTCAATAATAAAATTTGGTTTTTATATAAAAAAAAGAACTGTAAGAGGAGGCAATAAAATGCAACTTTCCCACCTCAAATAATTTGAAAGTTGTTGAAAGAAGGAGAGGTGTGGCGCCCCCATGGGGCTGGTCTTATATTTGTACTGTGTACCTATTTGCCTTTACCTGCAAGGCCTTTGTCCCATTGTTCTGCCATGTGGGCACTTAGAGGCGGAGTTGTGTCTTGGCTCCAAACCTGATGTCACCGCCCTTGACTCCTCCTCTTCCAGAGGTCACCTGAGAGGCTGGGCTTCCTTTCTGGCCTCATTCCAAGCATAGTAAATGGACGAAGCCGGGCGAAAATCTGGAGCCAAGGCTCAGACAAAGCACCTTCATTCAAGTATAGCTTTCTCCCAACGCTCTCAAGCCAGGATTGCTAGGAAAGTCCTTTTCTTAAAGGACTTTCCTAGCAACCAACAGCAAGCTTTTTGGGCCACCAGCACTTTTACTGGTTGTTATTAAATAAACTTGTTTTGAGTTCACCTTTTGGAATCCTGAACTCATTGCCTAGAGCAGTGTTTCCCAACCTTTTTTGAGCACACATGTTACATTTGCAAAATCCTGGGGCACACCACCAACCAAAATGACACAAAATAACACTCTAATACATATAGTTAATATGTTTTTAAATGTATTTATACACTCAGTGTGAAACCTGGGCCTGTTTTGATGAACTCAACATAGATATCCTGGCAGGAATGGTAGAAAGACACAAACTTCCCACACAGAACTCCCATAACCAAGAGAAAATGTTATAAGAGTTTGGTGGGCATTGACCTTGAGTTTTGGAGTTGTAGTTCACCTATATCCAGAGAGCACTGTGGACTCAAACAATGTTGGATCAGGACCAAACTTGGCATGAATACTCAATATGCCCAAGTATGAACACAGATGGAGTTCAGGGGAAATAGACCTTGACATTTGGGAGTTGTAGTTGCTGAGATTTATCGTTCCCCTACAATCAAAGAGCATTCTGAACCCCACCAATGATAGAACTGGGCCAAACTTCCCACACAGAACCCCCAGGAGGCAAGAGGAGGTCTCTACTTGGGGAAAGGGAGGCGGGCCTTCCCAATGCATGGAGAGACCAAGTAGACAACGGGGTGTTTGTAATTTTGTGCCTTTATCGAGTAGGTTTCTTAGGGTTTTTATACTTCAACACACTAGACTCTCCTCCCCCTTTCCTGGAGGTTCCAATTTCCCACGGCACACCTGATGATCTCTCACGGCACACTAGTGTGCCCCGGCACACTGGTTGAGAAACACTGGCCTAGAGAACCTCCAGGTCTCCTGTACATGGGAGGGCTAGGACGCGACCCCCAGAACTTTAAAAGTTCGTCCATCCTTTTAAAGTCCCTTTTTATGTCCCTGGCGGGACGCCACAAGAGGAATGTTAGTAGCTATGTCTTCAGAAGAGTTGTGTTGGGGTTATTAACATTGCACTCATCTGTGCCTTCACTAGATCTGTTTTGCTACTTGCACTTACCTTGACTAGTCAATGAACTATAAATTAAAAGAGGGACAGACCACCCTTTTCTCTTTTGTGGTTCCATATTCATAATGGATCTGCTGTTAGGCTGATGATAATAGGAAGGTCCTTAGAGGCTTTGTGGTCCTTAATGGAATAGGTCTTTCTTTTCTTGAGCACGTAAAATGTATCAGTATCTTTCTCTTCTACCAATTGTGGCAATTGATGGCGGAAACCTATTTCAAAAGTGGCATTTACTAACAAAATGGGTCTTCCTTTTGTGTCAAAAATCATTAAAAAGAAAGCTAAGATGAATCTCGAACAAAAGGCTCTGCTTGCTCCCTGAGTGGAGAAGAGGGTTTTGGGTTTTTTTTTAAGGATTGGGATTTCAGTAAATGTTTATTAAGCGTCTTTATCCTTTTTGCTGCTGACATTTGGGGGAAAGTGATGCTGTAAGCTGAATATAAGTTGTCAAGAATATTTTTAAAAAAGAAAGTTCATTTAAAAATAGACAAGCAAAGCAAAGACAAGACTCTTGAAATATATTAGTCTGCTTTCATGGATTGAAAAATGAAGTCGAATTTAGACCACAATTAAATGAGAGTCCGGCCTGGCAAGTTTACGCTAACAATGAAAGTTCCAGATTAAAGACTCACCAGGGTCGAAGACAGAGGCAGAGACTTTTAATTACATTCTCGCACCCAAAAGTACAAGCATACCATATTTAAATGTGTAACCATTTTTTTATACACTAAAAGATCCATGCATTAGCATTGTCCAGGTTTTTATTTTTCCGTCCTTGTCCCTGATTGGCTGAGAGCTATTGCCGCCTACTAGTCATGGGCACAACATTTGTCCCATTTGTTTCATTCGTGTTTCCATTTCGTTCCATCCATTCCGGTTGCACGAAACAGAAAGGCCCCTCCTGAAACGAAAATGTAATTGATACAAAAGGGCAGAAAGGCCTGCATTTTGGATGGATTCTGCGTGGGGCCTGGTGGGCCTGCAACTGAGTGCTGAGTAAGGAGTGCTCCTTACTTGGTGCTCGGCTGCAGACCCTGCCAGGCCTAGGCATGTAGACCAGGAAGCCTGCACCTGTAAGCCCAAAGCACCTGGGCCTATGGGTGCAGGCATTAGATCTATGGTTGAAGTCCCCCCACAATAATGAAACCAAAAATGAAAAAGAAATATCTGACCTCCCGATTTCGGGAGGCTCAGATGAAAACATATCGGGACCCCACTGAAACCCAGGACATGAAACAGATCGAGGTAAATCCCAAATGTACATGACTACCACCCACGTCTCTGATTGGCCATGGGGCAGGATCAAGCTGGCTCACTATGGGATTGTTGCTGGTCCCAATGTGGCTGAGCATTCCCTCCCTCCAGGGTGGGAAGACCCAGAGGCTACCAATCAGCTACTGGGGGTGTTTCCTTTGCAGGGAAAGGAGTCTCCAGGAAGAGATGCTCATATTTGGAGACTTAAGTTATAGTTTTTAAGGCAATGGATATTCAGGTATGGAGATAATGGGATTCTGTAAATGTGAAGTCCAGGGTGCCAGGGACAATGAGCAATGGTCCCCCAAGTCAATTCTCAGACAGTACAAATAAAGGAAAGGTTTGGCTCACTTAGATATGCATTGGTACGAATCAGCACATATTAAGGAACTTTTTCTTTAAAAAAAAACCTTTTTAAAAAAAGTTATTTATTGAAATTTCCAAGAATTTAAAATACAGAAAAAAGAAAATGACCAAACAACACACTGAAACGCAGAGACAATAAAGCAAACTCAAACGAATACTAAACAAAACCAAACAGAAACAGAAAATTGACAAGACGTGAGTACTTCCATCCTTAGTATATACCCCTTATACATTTTATAGCATCTTAACACAGATGGCTCCATTAAAGAAGCCCAAATAAAACCGATTTTCTATCATTATAACATAATTGTACAACCTCTAGATCATTAGCTAACTAAACAGTTTAGCATTCTACTTTATCATCCAATCTATCTTAAAAGGTTTTAAATATTCTATGATCAGGGACCAGTCAGGTTTGTTTCCCTTCCTTTCTTCCTTGACCTCTTGCATTAAAATGTCAATTTTCATGATTTCTAGGAGTTTGGCTATCCAGTCCTCAATTTTTGGTGCTTCTTCTTCTTTCCATTTCCTGGCCAGTGCCATCCTGGCCGCTGTGATACAATAAACAAGTAATTTTTCAGTGTTTTCCTCCAAATCAAAATCAAATAGTCACAATATTAAGTAATCTGGCTTTAAATCAAATTTTTGTGTTAATATATTTTGTATTTCCTTGTGTATTCTAACCCAGTACTTTTTGACCTTTCTACAGTTCCACCACATGTGGAAATGGTTTCCTACCTCGGTTTTACATTTCCAACACCTTAAGTTATAGTTTTTATTATATTTAGCAATCTTAGTAGGAGTAAGATACCATCTGTAGAAAATTTTCATGTTATTTTCCTTAAGGTCATAAGAGTATGTGTATCTCCAATGTACATTCCAGACTCTTTCCCAATGAGCTAAAGGAACTTTGTGACCCAAATTTTCTGCCCATGTTACGATACATTTTTATTATCTCTTATTATCTCTTGCTCTGTTTGCCATTCTAGCATTTTTATATAGTACTGCTATTCTTTTACCTTTTTCTCTATAATTTTATCCCAAAATTTTTGTTGTTTTTCAAACCCCCTTTCCTTATCTTTATTGAATATATCCCTATTAAAGAACTTTTAGCACACGCACGCACACGTGCACACGCACACACATATATAATTGCCTTTGAAAGAGTTGGCTGCCGTTGGTCTGTTGCAAGGTGGCAAAGACTTCATCTAAAAGGGAAGGCTGCCACTTTATTTCATTCTGTCCTCGTGTCCTTTGAAAACTATATTAAAAAATTGGGGTTGGAAGATCCTGTGTTCCACGACATGAATACAATCAGCCCTCCACATGCACTAGAGTTAGGGGCATAATATCTCTGAGAATGTTAAAAAATGCAAAGAAAAAGAAAATATTTTAATAAAACCCGAGAGTACACCTTTCTAAAGTTAAAGCAATGGTATTCCCCATAGTAACCTATGGATGTGAGAGCTGGACCATAAGGAAGGTTGAGCAAAGGAAGTTAGATGCTTTTGAACTGCGGTGTTGAAGGAGAATTCCGAGAGTGCCTTGGACCGCAAGAAGATCCAGCCAGTCCATACATCAGGAAATAAAGCCGGACTGCTCACTGGAGGGAAGGATATTAGAGGCACATCCAGGCCCGGATTAGCACCTTTTGGTGCCCAAGGCCAAAAGGAGCCCCGCCGCTCCCAGGGGCGGGGAAGCCCCGCCCCCAGGTTCGAAGAAGCCCCGCCCCCACCCCAAGGGTGTGCTGCGCATGTGCGGCAGCGGCCCCGAGGGTCCTCCTTCCTTCCTTCAGTGAAGGAAGGAAGGAGGGGGGAACCAAGGAGGAGCAAGAGGCGGGGCGAAGGGGCGCCTGGACAGCGGCCTGGCCCTGATGCGGCGCCCCTTCGCCCCACCTCTTGCTCCTTCTCCTTTACCCCTCCGTCCTTCGTTCACTCAAGTGAGTAAGGAAGGGGAACCCGAGAGAAGCAAGAGGCAGGGCGAGGGCGCGCGTCAGAGGCCTGGCTGTGATGCGGCGCCCCTAGCGCCGCCTCTTGCTCCTCCTGGGTTCCCCCTCCCTCCTTTCCTTCGTTCACTTGAGTGAATGAAGGAGGGAGGGAAAGGAGAAGGGCCAAGAGGCGGGGTGAAGGGCGCCCGCCCCAGGTTCAAAGAAGCCCGCCCCACCCCAAGGGCGTGCTGCGCATGCGCGGCAGCGGCCCCGAGGGTCCTCCTTCCTTCAGTGAAGGAAGGAAGGAGGGGGGACCGAGGAGGAGCAAGAGGCGGGGCTAAGGGGCACCGGGTCAGCGGCCTGGCCCTGACGCGTGCCCTTCCAGCCCCCGCTTCTCTGCTCTCTTTCCCCTCCCTTCCTTCCTTCACTCAAGTGAATGAAGGAAGGAGAGGGAACCGAGGAGAAGCAAGAGGCGGGCGAAGGGCACCGCGTCAGAGGCCTGGCTGTGACGCGCGCCCCTTAGCGCCCCTCTTGCTCCTCCTGGGTTCCCCTCCCTCCCTCCCTTCGTTCACTTGAGTGAACGAAGGGGAGGGGGGAAAGAGAAGGAGCAAGAGGCGGGGCGGGGCGCGCGTCAGCGGCCTGGCCCTGACGTGGCGCCCCTTGCCCTGCCTCTTGCTTCTCCTGGGTTCCCCCCCTTCCTTCGTTCACTCAAGTGAACGAAGGAAGAAGGAGGGGGAACCCAGGAGGAACAAGAGGCGGCGCTAAGGAGACTCAGGCGGTTTTTAGCCGCCCCGCCGCCCGTGCCCCAAACACGAGCAGGGCGGGGCGGCGAAAACCGCCTGAATCTCCTTAGGGGCGGCGGGAGACTCATTTCCGGGCCTCCTCAGGCCCGGAAATGCCGCCCCCAAAATCTGCCTTTCTAAAAATCTTTCAGCCCTCTTACATGATTTTCTGATCAATTTCAACTGGAGGACCTAGAAATTTATTGGTATCTTGGTTTTTAGGCCTGTTCCTGGGGTTAATCTGGGGCACTGATCACCAAACTACATTGGATAGACCAAGAGGTGGCCAAAAGTAATTTTAAATGGTAGGCAGAAATTATTTGCCCCCCCCCCCCAAAAAAATCCATGGAACCTCAGCTGCTGGAGCAGGCATGGAGGCAGAGTTACCATCCGGCACAGAGGCGGAGGTTCCAGCGGAGTTTCCAGGCTCCACTTCCACACATGCTGAAAACTCCACCTCCGCGCCTGCTGGAAACACAGCACATGCAGAGATGGAGTTTCCAGTTGGCGTTGAGGCGGAGTTTCCAGCCGGCAGCGGTGCGCCCCTGCGGATCTGGCGCTCTCAGCAGGCACCTACTCCGCCGAGTGCATTAATCCGCCCCTGGATAGACCACACCCATTCTAGTTTCTTAGGTATGGTTATTGCGCTATATAGCATATGTTCTGTATCTGAAACACTAGAACTGATAGAGGGGAACTTTTTGGAATTTTTGGAATCAGCAGGCCAAATATACCCAGAAACAGGTTGAACATTTGAGGCACCAAAATGTGTTTTGGTCAATGCAATTCCTAAAGTCGACTACAAGTATGCAGGCTAAATGTGTGTGTGTGTGTGTGTGTATCTCGGCATTACTTTTTACAAGCGCGTTGATGACTAAAAAGGCCAATCTGAGATAGTCAAGTCTGGTTGCAGAAAGCACAGCAGAAAGTCTCCTTGGGTAATGTTGTTTCCAAGTTGCGGTTGTTTCTGCATTGTTGTTTCTCTTCGAGACCCATTCGGCGTGTCTTCTCGAAAGAGGCCGCAGCATTGTGGATAGTGCTTCTCCATGTCTCCCGATGTGAGGCCAGGGTAGACCATTGTTGGTGATCAATCTGGCCGAGCCTGAGATGTTGTTTCAGGGAGTCCTTATATCTCTTTTTGGGGGCGCCTCTCTTGCGCTGACCCGTGGCGAGTTCACCATAGAGTAGTATCTTTGGAAGGCGGTGGTCCTCCATCCTAGAGACGTGCCCTGCCCAGCGCAGCTGTGTTCTCAATAGCATGGCCTCAATGCTGGTGATCCCTGCTTACTCAAGGACAGCAACATTAGTCACATAGTCGATCCAGTGTATATTTAGGATTGTGCGAAGACAGCGCTGATGAAAGCGTTCGAGGAGTTGTAGGTGTTGGTGATAGGTAACCCATGTTTCAGACTCATAGAGGAGAATAGACAGCATGATAGCTCTGTACACACTGATTTTGGTGCTTTGTCTCAGGTGCTTGTTGCTCCAGACTCTTTTGTGAAGCCTTCCGAATGCACTATATGCCTTTGATAATCTGTGATCTATCTCTTTGTCAATCTTGGCGTCTGAAGAGATGATGCTTCCCAGGTAGGTGAACTGCTGAACGGATATATACACATACTCACACACACAGAGGGACAGGGGCCTTTGTATGAATATCTATATACTGGATTATACAAAGTGGAGTCCACAACATGCAAGTGTGGAGAAGAGCAAAAACCTCAGACCACCTACTACAATGCAACCTGAGCCCTGCCACATGCACAATGGAGGATCTTCTCACAGTGACACCAGAGGAACTCCAAGTGGCCAGCTTCTGGCCAAAAGAAATCAAGGACAATGCCAAGTTTTTAACTTTCTTTGTGTTCTTTTTAAAATACTAGGCATGAGAAAAAGTTATGAAAATGAATCGTTTAAGTAAGAAATTAGAAATGCTACTTTCAGGCTTTTCCCACCTGGAACGCCAACCAGGAAGTGGACTTAATTTTCGAACCGGGGCCAGGATTTTCTTAAGTGTCGTTATTAGGTCGTAAGGGGGGCATAAGCCCTAAACTCGCTCCTTCGCTCGGCTGGAAGGAAGCCTGGAAAAAATGTAAACAGAGAGGATTACTCAGAAGTAAATCTGCAAGGAGGCACTTTGGATGAAGGGCCCTTCTTTGTGGATTTACTGAGTAACCTCTCTGTTATTTTTCAGGCTTCCTGCCTCTCCTGCCTGCCAGCCAGGATCTAAGGCATCAAAGAGTATTGGGGTGAGAAACCAACCTAATGTATAATACAATGAATGCTACTGTAAGTGCCACTGCCTAATATTATAAGTAATCCAACTGGTCATACCTACATTCCATGCACATGCAATAATACAGCAGTAATAACAATGGGTATAAGAAGAGGTAAAATTCAAACCGAAGTATTCTGACTGGTCTCTCCTCATGCGGTGCAAACGGGCTCGGAAATTAGCCCGGGGGAAAAGCCAGCGTTTTCTGCTTGGGAGCACACACATACATATTCTTGGGAGGGGATTTGCTGCAGAATCTTCTCTATGAGGCCGGGATTCTGCAGCAAATCCCCCAAAGAATATGTATGTGTGTGCACCCAAGCATAAAACGCTGTCTTTTCCCCCGGGCTAATTTCCCGGGCTCACAGAGAAGAGCCCGTTTGCACCGCATGAGGCAGGGACCAGTCAGAATACTTCGGTTTGAATTTTACCTCTTCTTATACCCATTGTTATTACTGCTGTATTATTGCATGTGCATAGAATGTAGGTATATGACCAGCCTGGGCAAACTTGGGCCCTCGCTCCCTGGGGATCGGGGTGAGAGAGAGGCAGCGAGGAGCCAGGGGGGGCTCCTCCTCCTTTTCTTTTGCTGCTTCCAGAATAGAATACCCCCCCTCCCTTCCTCCTTCCTCCCTCCTTCCTATTTGGAGAGTCCCATCTAGAATTCAGTGTGATTTATTCAAGTTTTTTACAACTCCCAGAAATCCCAGCCAATTTACCAGCTGTTAGGATTTCTGGGAGTTGTAGCCAAAAACTCATCTGGAATGCGCATGCTCTGGCATACTGAATTACTAACGAATTTTCGTTAGTAATTAAGTTACATTTTAGAACTTTTTGGAAATTTTTTTGTAAGTCTTCCTATTACTAATAAAAAAAATCCCCTCCCCCCCCAATTAGATTTACGATTTGCTATTTTTGGGTTCTAAACCATGCCTATTAAATACATTATAACCGTGCCCTCATTTTGCTTCTGACATAATAAAAAAAACTGGATTATAAATATATACAGGCTTAT
>JARBWK010001423.1:0-19243 GCA_030556195.1 Anolis apletophallus | reverse complement strand
AAGGAGAAGGGAAAGAAGGAAACAGGGAAAGAAGGAAGGAAAGAAAGAAAGGAGGGAAGGAAGAAAGGAGAGAAGGAAACAAGGAATAAATAAACTTTATTATAATTCACCCCCTCTCTCCAAAGGGAAAGAAGGCTTTGGACAGGATGTGCCTGAGAGTGAAAGGTGGCGTGTTAAGGGGCTGAGGGTGACAGCATGTGCTGGGCACACAGAGCCCCCATGCCCCACTCTACATCCTGGTGCAGTTTGGGGAACGGGGGGCCGTGGATGATGGGACTTCCCGTACTTTCCCTCACTTCCAGAGACCGCTACGACCCTCATCCAGAGAATGATCAAGGCCAAACGTGACACACACAGCCCCCATGCCCCACTCCACATCCTGGTGCAGTTTGGAGGGGGGTGGACCACGGCCGATGGGACTCGCAGTACCTTCACTCACTTCCTGAGACCACTGCAAGCCACATACATATCTCATAGGAACCAACCTTGGCACACAATGCCTTCCTCAAATAACCCGGGCACCGCCGGGTCCTCAACTAGTGTGTGTGTGTATCTGTGTGTGTATGTGTATATATGCACATTTTAAAAAAAATCTGAGGGCCCTTCCATGCAGCCATATAACCCAGAATATCCACAACATCTGCTTTGAACTGCTTTGAAAATCTGAGGGCCCTCCCACACCTCCAAACAATCCAGTTCAGTGTGGGTTTTATACCCTTGTCTGGAAGGGGCCTGAAATCCGGAAGTCCAGTCTCAGGCCCCTTCCACACGGCCATATAATAATCCGGTTGAGAGATGGCGGCAGCGGACACAGAACCTTTAACACCACTATCTATGGGGTCTGACCTCCAGCAGGGAACTGCTGTGGAAGGTCCCCCCGGAGCCGACATAGAACGAAGAAACAGCAGACGTTTCAGTTGGGGCCTGCGAAAGAGCGTACCGGGCCCCACGCCACCGGCTGCCTGCGGTAAGGGTCCATAGGGGTCTGCTGTAGAGCTCTGCTGTGGGTGAGCTCCAGCAGAGTCTCTCTGATTTCCTGACACGGCCGGCTGGTCCTGTCGATCCCTCTCCGGGGGGGTGACGGTCGACTGCCAAACCCAGGGGGTCGTTTTGGGAGACCCACGGACACCGAATAAACAAATTTGGCTGGGGAAAGCAACCGGGCTATCACGGAGGACGCCCAAGATGTCCAAGGACGGATGGGTCGTCCGACCAGTGACGGCCTCTACCTCTGGGCCACAGGGGGCTCAAAGAAGCAGCTCCCCATGGAGGCCTCCCGCTGACCAGGGCCCTCCCGCTGATCAACCCCCCTGCATTTATGCTGAGCTGTTTGAGGAATACGCCAAGCTCATGGCTCACGCCAAGGAATTTGGGGATAAATTTGGCGGACTGCTGGAGAATATGGGGCTTCCCACTGCGCAGTTCCCACTTCTGCACCTGGAGTCCCCCAGCCTGGATGACCCCCCCGCGAGTCCCCCCCCCACGCCTTAGGTGGGATCAGTCGTGGGATTTTCCCACCTGTACCGCAGAGATGGGCCGGGAGAGGCCAGTCCCCTCAGTCGAAGACCCCTCACACTTCCCGGGAACCATGCCTGACCTGGCCCGTCAGTGGTGACCCCCCTGACGAGGACCTGGGGTTGAGCCGGGAGAACCAGGAGGAAACAAACTCCAACGCTGGAAGTGAACTAGCCCAGACTGCCCACTTACCCTCAGTGGAAGAGCCACCCGGAGAACCTGAGCGCCGACCGGTGAGCCCTGGGGTCCCATCGGTATTGGCGGAGTCGCCGCTGGCCGAGCTTGACATCTCGGCCGTTCTGGCCCCCCCCTCCGGATGCCTGCCGCCGCCCTGGGAGAAGTTGGGGAAGCCTCTTCGAGGAGGCAAGACCCAACATGGCGTGTGTCCTTGGAGACGCCCAGCCAGCCCATGTGCTGGGGCCTCAGGAAGAAACGCCACCTGGAGGTAGTCAACTCCCGGAAGTCCCGCCCTCGGAGGACTCCGCTCCCGGGCGTTGACCTGACCAGAGTACAGCGAGGCCCCGGAAGAGGAGGAGACGCCGCCGGAAGAGGAAGGAAGGCACCCGAGCTGCCCCACAGGCCATGGAATGGAGGCCAGCCTCCCGCCAGATTGGCCAAAGGGACCGAGCTCGGAGAATCGATCCCCTTGCTGAAGGGTCCAGAACGGAGAGGGCCCCGAAGTCGTTCTTCACCAGGACGTTTTTGGAGCTCCTGCTACAAGCAGTCGGCTCCGAGGGCCTCACCGGACGATCAATAAAGATGTGAAGGACACTGCGCGGTCAGGCCGGGACTCCCAAACCAGACTCCCATATGGGAGCTCACGGGTTTTAACCCCCACCGGCGCCTTGGCACCGGCGATGGTATTGGGACATCCCTGCCTGCCTCCTTTCGATGGCAGAATGGGGCCTTAAGGGCATCGCCGCGGACACTTCCCTATTTCCTCCCTCCCTCCCCCCTCCCACCCTTTTGCTCTTCCCTCTGTGTTTTTTGTGTATGTTGTTGTTCTGTTGCTGTAAATCGCCCGGAGCATCTATGAGGGAGGGCGATTAACAAATATTAAATTCTATTCTATTCTATTATCTGCTTTGAACAGGAGTATATGAGACTACACAGCCCTACATGCCGGTTCCCCGAGGGGGCAGGTCCGTTGCCAAATGAGAGCGAAAGGGCCCCCCTCCCTCCCTCCCTCCCGCCAAAGCCACGTTTCGGCAGCTGAACACACTCTCCCCACCCATGTTTAGATGACAGAAGCCACAAGGCAAGACTGGCGGACACGGGCAACTCACCAGCCCTGGAGGGGACTCCGGCAAGAAAGACCCTCCCCCCCCGGGACTGCCCCCCCACGCGCAACCCATTCAGAACACACACACACACACAGTGTCAGGAAGCTCTTCCTCCCTCCCTCCCTCGAAGCAGAGCCCTCCACCCGGCCTCCTTCTCCTTCCCAGCCAAGGGAGCAGCCAAGGGCCCCGGGGACAGTCTCCCCAGGAAAGATGGAGGGAGAAAGGGGGACAGCCAGGCCGGGGTGCCCGTACGCACGCCATTCGCTCCCTCCCTCCCTCCCTCCGCAAAGGAGGCCCTGTCTGGAACCAGGAGGGAGGGAGGGAGGGAGAAGAGGGCCGGGTCCTCGGGATTGGACCCTGGGGCAGAGCCAGGCACCCTCCCCACAACCAACACACCCAACTCCCCCTTGGCATTCGCAAGCTCCGAGAGGCGGGAGAGACCCCAGGGGCCGGCCACGGCGTTTTCACTTGTTTCCACATTTTTGGGGGGGGGGGGTCCGTGACCTGCGCCCCTAGGCCATGGCCTGAGTTGGCCTTATGGGTAATCCGGGCCTGGTTAAGGGGAAGGAAGGACCAGGAGTTTGTAAACAAATGGAGTCTAGCCACTCGGTCTTAAAAGAAGAAAGTACAAATAGATGCACATAAACGTAAGCGTTAGCACAGAGTTTCGTTAGACGGGAGTTCCATGTGTCGGGAGTTCACGGGTGGGAACAAAGGTGTGCGTTTTTACAGAGGAGATTTCAGAAACTGTATACTCCCTGTCGTGGTCCCTGTGAATCGTACTTATGGTATTTCCCGCGCCTGCGCGGACAGTTCGGAATCTTTTAAAAGCTAATATCTCTTTAAATGGAAGCCCCGCCCACATCCCCTCCAGCATATATAGCCAGTGGGAGGGGCTGCCACCTCAGATCCTTTTATCCGCCGCCGTTGCGACAGCTAGGAATCTTGTCTAATGTTTCTTTTCTAATATTTCTTTGACTAGCGTATAATAACTTCTAATTAGAAGACATTTAATATTAATTATTTATTTATTTATTTATAAATTCGATGTGGTAGACCGCTCTCTCTGGGGCCCAGAGCGGTTTACAGCATAAAATCAATAAAACATCAATAAACAGATAAAAGACGTATACCCAAAGGCCCCCCTCCCCACAAATGATCCCGGCAAGCAATAATACGCAGAGGCAATACATGGCAGGACGGTGTGTTGGCAGCTGGCCACTAAGGAGGCCTCAGTTGGGACCAAATGCCTGCCTATATAGCCAAGTCTTCACAGACTTGCGGAAGGCCAGCAAACCCCGTAGTGCTCAGATCTCCTCCCCGGCAGAGAGTTCCAGAGGGTCGGAGCGGCCACTGTAAAGGCTCTCTGCCGGGTGCTCGACAGCCTACAGATCTTAATACTAGCGACCTCTAGTAGATTAAGCCCCTCTGAGCGCAGTGATCTCCTGGGTTTGTATGGGGTAAGACGCTCCCTCAGGTACACTGGCCCCAAACCATGTAAGGCCTTGAAAGTTAGAACTAACACCTTGAAGGAGACCCGGAATTCGATGGGAAGCCAGTGCAGTGCACGCAGGAGGGGGGGTCACATGCCAGATCTTGGGGCTCCCGACAGCAGAGCGCTGCTGCTGCGTTCTGCACCAGCTTAAGTTTCCGGTCGCCGACAAGGGTAGGCCAATGTACAGCGCATTACAGTAATCAAGCTTCCTTGAGATGACCATGGCTTGATCACCGTGGCCAGGTCGCAGCGGGAGAGGTAAGGAGCCAGACGTTTTCGCCTGCCGCAGATGGTAGAACGCTGTCTTGCAAGTGCAGGCAATCTGCGCCCATCGACAGTTGGGTGTCTAGCTGGACCCCAAGGCTCTTAACTAGGGGCTGTGGGCGGGGCGAGTGCCACACCACCAAACGCCGGCAACTGGGTCTCTACCCCCTCCGGGCGGCCCAGCCACAAGATCTCCGTCTTCGTCGGGTTCACCTTCAACTTACTGGCTCGCAGCCATCCAGTAACGGCTTCTAGGCAGAGATGGAAATTATCGGGTACGGAGTCCGCCCCGGGGTCCACCCTCAGAATGAGCTGGGTGTCATCAGCGTACTGATGGCACTCCAGCCCAAAACTCCGCACCAATTGGGCGAGTGGTCGCATGTAGATGTTAAATAACAGCGGGAGAGGATGGCCCCTGAGGGACCCCGCAGTGTAAGGGGAGGCCTCGGAGACCACCCCCTCCCCACTTCACTCGCTGCAGGTGGTTTTGGAGGAAGGAGGACAGCCAGTTGAGGGCTGCCCCCCTCACCCCCGCCACCGCCAGGCGGTGTGTCAAAAGTTGGTAATCGACAGTATCAAACGGTGCCGTGAGGTCCAATAACACGAGCAGCGCCGATCCGCCTCGATCCAAGTGGCAACGGAGTCGGTCTGTGATGGAGACCAGGACGGTCCTGTCCCATGGCCCGAACGGAAGCCGGACTGGAAGGGGTCAAGCCAGGTTGCATCATCCATGAATGCCTGCAGCTGGTCCATTGCTGCCCTCCAATTACCTTGCCCGGTACGGAAGATTGGACACTGGGCGGTGGTGGAGGAGCCGCGGGATCTAACCCGGCTTCTTCAGCAATGGACTAACCACCGCCTCTTTTAGCTCCTCTGGAAAGGCTCCTTGCTCAAGGGAGCAGTTGACTATATTCAACAGAGAGCCTCGTAACCCCTCCACGCAAGCTCGAATCAGCGTGGAGGGGCACGGGTCGAGGGAGCAGGTGGTTGGTCGAAGGGCTGCGACAATCTTGTCAACATCCTCTGCGCCCAGTGGCCGAAACCAGTCGAAGGTGGACCCGGCGGAGGGCCACGGAGTCTCAAGCTCCTGTACTGTATCAACCGTGGCAGGGAGGTCCCGGAGCGTCGCAATCTTGTCTGCGAAATGATTCTGGCAAGCCTCGGCGGAAAGGGCCCGATCATCATTTTTTGGGATGGTAGGGACCATCGTCAGCTGCCGAATTATCCTGAACAATTGGGCCGGGCGTGAATCTGCAGACGCTATCAAGGAGGCATAATGGGAATTTTTCGCCTTCTTGACCGCATGCTCATAAGCCTCACTAAAGAGCTTATAAGCTGATTGCGAAGGCCCGTCACGGAGCTTCCTATTATCAATTAATATTATTAATATTATTATTATTGGTGACTAATTGTTATCTCCATTTCATAGTTAAATTAATAATTAACTGAGAAGGTTTCTCGTGAATTTTGGCTTGCATAAAATTAGATTAAGTCCAATTATAAGTTCATATTATTATTATTTATTGTTTATATTAACGAATGTTATTATTTATTTATTTTATTTCCTTGGACTTATATGCCGCTAACTCCATACGGCTCGCAGCGGCTTACAAAGTCTAGAAATCACAATACAAGATAAAAAGGACAGGTAAACAATACACCAGAAAATACATGAATGGACATACAGTATCAAGGGTAAGACATCACAGGGTAAACAACAACAAGTGGAGAGGAGAGGGGAAGACCAGGCTCATGTCAAGGGCAGAGCCATCCGTGGAGCTATCGGCGACCATCAAATGTGGGGAGCCGGGGGGGGGGGTCCCACAAATTGAGGAACGACCTCAGAGACTCCAAGTCAAGGGAATGGCAGTCACTGTAGTGTCGATTATTGCCAGCCCGTAGACCAGGCCTCGTCATCGGCGGCTTGTCTACCCTCCTAAGTTGGGGGTTCGCCGGTGGGGGCGCCCCGGACCTACGGCCTGTGTTCCGGAACGTCCTGGGACGGGGGCTCCCGGGGGCACCTTCTGGGAGTCAGCCACAGTGGGGGAGGTGTTACAGAGCAAGGGAGGCATCCTCCGGCCCCGCCCCTGCCCCGTCCTCGACCCCCGCCTCTGCCTCCTCTGGTGTCTATCAGACTTGGGTAATCCGCCCGGGCCCGGCCGCCACAATCAGGGGGACCGCCGGCAGCCGCCCGACGTCGCCGCTCCTCGGAGCCTAGCCAAGACTCCTCGATGTCCACCACATTCATCACGGGCCGCCTATGCAGCGGCGAAGAGGGGCTGGGGCTTTGGGCGGCGGGACCGGCAGCGGCGGTAGCTCCACGACTGGGGCCGCCAGGGGCGGCCCCAGTCGCTGAAGAGGGAGGATGGGGCGGAGTCAGGGACGCCGGGCTGGGTGAGGACGGCGCCATGTTGGAACAATCAGCTGGAGCCCCCATCGTCGGGCCCGGGGGCAGCGCCCAAAGCCGCCCACGGGCTCCACCACTGGACCGCCGTCGTTCTCCCTGGGGTCTCGGCCGTGGGCGGGGTCGCCTCCTCTGAGGGGCCTCGGCGGGCCACCGGCCTCCCTCCAGCGATCGCCTGTGGGGTCGGGGCTGGCCACTCCACTCGGCCTTCTCCCCTCCGAACTCGGGTGCGGGAGGCCGGACGAGGCGGGCCCGTGCTCCACCAGCCGCACTCCTTCCAGGCCCAGGGCAGGAGCCCGGGCAACGAGCGGGCGGCTGTCGCACAAGGACGCCAGTGCCGGGCCCAGCCTGTCCAGCTCACCCAGCCAGAAGGCCAGGCGCCGATCAGCTGGCCGAGATGGTGGGTGAGGCCAGCAAGGTCCTGCGATGCAATCACTTATTGAGAGTTGGTTGTCTAAAACCAGACTGAACTCTTGTCTTTGGACAACTAAAGAGACTTCGTATGTTCTTGAAAACTAGGAGGGTCAAGGGAAACCGCCAGATACTACAAGGCAACGGGAGGTTTCAAAACAATGGAACATACATCTGAGTGTCCGCTGGCTACCAAGATGGCAGCTCTGACGGAAAAAAGAAGAAAGGCTGAGGATAAATGCCGCCAAAATGGCCGCCAACCTTCATTGAGCTCATGAGCCTGTCGCCATGGAGGTGAGCGCCTCTGCTCCGCCACTGGTGCGAAGCATGCGCGAGGCCGTCGAGGCTGGAGTTCCCCAATTGGATTACCAACTTTTGACACACCGCCTGGCGGTGGCGGGGGTGAGGGGGACAGCCCTCAACTGGCTGTCCTCCTTCCTCCACAACCGCCTGCAGCGAGTGAAGTGGGGAGGGGTGGCCTCCGAGGGCTCCCACATTGTGGGTCCCTCAGGGGCCATTCTCTCCCCCGCTGTTATTTAACATCTACATGCGACCACTCGCCCAATTGGTGTGGAGTTTTGGGCTGGAGTGTCACCAGTACGCTGACGACACCCAGCTCATTCTGAGGATGGAATCTGTACCCGATAATTTCCATCTCTGCCTGGAAGCCGTAACTGGATGGCTGTGAGCCAGTAAGTTGAAGGTGAACCCGACGAAGACGGAGATCTTGTGGCTGGGCCGCCCGGGGGGGGGGGTAGAGACCCAGTTGCCGACGTTTGATGGTGTGGCACTTCGCCCACAGCCCCTAGTTAAGAGCCTTGGGGTCCAGCTGGACACCCAACTGTCGATGGAAGCGCAGATTGCCTGCGCTTGCAAGACAGCGTTCTACCATCTGCGGCAGGCGAAACGCCTGGCTCCTTACCTCTCCCGCTGCGACCTGGCCACGGTGATCCAAGCCACGGTCATCTCGAGGCTCGATTACTGTAATGCGCTGTACATTGGCCTACCCTTGTCGTCGGCGACCCGAAACTTAAGCTGGTGCAGAACGCAGCAGCGCCTGCTGTCGGGAGCCCCAAGATCTGCGCACGTGACCCACTCCTGCGCCGCACTGCACTGGCTTCCCATCGAATTCGGGTCTCCTTCAAGGTGTTAGTTCTAACTTTCAAGGCCTTACATGGTTTGGGGCCAGTGTACCTGAGGGAGCGTCTTACCCCATACAAACCCAGAAGATCACTGCGCTCAGAGGGGCTTAATCTACTAGAGGTCCCTAGTATGAAGATCTGTAGGCTGTCGAGCACCCGGCAGAGAGCATTTACAGTGGCTGCTCCGACCCTCTGGAACTCTCTGCCGGAGGAGATACGAGCACTACGGGGCTTGTTGGCCTTCCGCAAGTCTGTGAAGACTTATTTTATTTATTTATTTATTTATTGCTTGGACTTCTATGCCGCCAAACTCCCTGAGGCTCGCAGCGGCTTACAAAGCCAAGAGGCAACAAAATACACGATCAATAGACAGACAAGGAACAATACAACACAGTAAAAAGGGAAAGAAGAGGAAGGGCCAATGGGGCAGGGTCCAGCGGGAGAGTGCCCAGCAGGTCAAGCGGGCCCTACTCTCCCATCAAAGGAGGGGAGCAAAGGTGGTCTCCAAGCAATCCCACAGGAGTGGTCCGAACCACTAAAATGGTTCATGCTCAGCCCCCATTTGTCAAAAGTCTGGTGGGGGTGTCCGGTCAACAGGACAGGTGGCCCTCTTCCAGAGTGGGCCCAAGAAAGAGGGCTTCCTTCCTCCTAAAGCCCGACCCCAAAAGGTTCTGGCCCGCAGCGGGGTCCAGGACTTGGGCTCGGGCGAAGCAGGTCTCCCCTCTCTCAGACGAGCAGTGGCAAGTGTCCCAGGGCCAGGGGGCCTGCTGTTCTTCGGTCTCCAGCGCCGCCTTTTCCGGCGGCCACCTGGCCTCAATACCGGACGCCCCCCGGAGCTTGTCAATTCCAGGGCTATACTGCCCTGGCTCGAAAACCTGTCAGCCCCTGGCCATCAGGGAGGCGGCGGGGATTCTGGCCTAGTCCCTAGTAAGGGGGTGACCGGCAGCTTGCAAGCTCGGCGCCGAGGTACCGCCTCTGGGGCTCTCGCTCAGAGTCCGTAGGTATCCAGCGCCTCTGGAAGGGGCACCAAGGGCACTGCTGCTCCGGCCTGTCGGTCGGGGAGGGTGGAGGTTGACCGTGGGGCGGAGCCAAGGACGCCGAGGAGCTCGAAGACGCGCCGCCATCTTGTTACCCCCGGCCGCCGCCTGCCGTGGGCCCAGGGGTTGCCCGCGGCCAAGGGCCCTCCAGGGGCTCCACCAGGGCATCTCCGCCGCGGCAGCCATCTCCCCGGATCTCCCCTCGAGGTGGGGGGGCCCTCCACCGCAGACCTGGGGCTCACTCCCCACCCCTCCAGTGTTTGTCTCCTCCGGGAGTCCGTCTATATAGGCAGGCATTTGGTCCCAACTGAGGCCTCCTTAGTGGCCAGCTGCCAGCATACCGTCCTGCCACGTATTGCCTCTGCGTATTATTGCTTGCCGGGATCATTTGTGGGGAGGGGGGCTTCTGGGTATACGTCTCTTATCTGTTTATTGATGTTTTATTGATTTTATGCTGTAAACCGCTCTGGGCTCCAGAGAGAGCGGTCCACCAAATCGAATTTATAAATAAATAAAATACATAAAATAAATCGGCGCCTCTGACCCACTGGGGTCATGCGCAGGACGGCTGGGACTGGAGTCCTTTGAAAGCGGGCCAAACCGAAGAATCAAAGGCCCTCCGTTGAGCTCCGACCCGCCAAAGAGGCCAGTCTGTTGAGCCTATTGAGAGGCACCTCCGCAGCTGATGCATGGCTTCGGTTCCAGAAACCACTCCCCCGGTACGGGCGTACCGCACAGCAGCCTCGTGCTGCTCTCAAGAGGAAGGGCTTGCACGCGCGCACGCACACGCTAGCTGGGGAGCCAGGATGGAGAGCGCGCGCCCGTGCCGGAGGAATCGGAGTCGCTTGTCATAGGGAGGAGGACCTCTGCGCATGCGCAGTGGCCGCTTCTCGACACCGAGGACCCTTGCACACATGCTCTCTCTCTCTCGGTACGGCCCTGATGAAATCATTGACAAGGGAGAGCGCTCTCTGCAATACCAGAGAGCGAGGCTCCCGTGCGTATGGCCCTGATGGAGGTGGCCTCTGGCTCCGCCCCTTTCTCAGCTGATTGGGCAGCTTGTTCTGCCGGTTCCAGAGCTCTCGGCGCGCTGGAGTCAGCTGTGCCGGCCAGCTCTTCTCTCTCCCTTCCGCCCGAGATTGGGCTTCTGCTCGGGCTCCTCTTGATCATCTGGCCTTCACAGCCGGCTTCCCTGCGATCTCGGAGGCAGGCAAGCACGCAAGGCACCCAAAGGGGGGGAGGGGGCTGAAACTGCCCTACCTTGCTGGCCGAGAGACCTTCCTCCCGGTATGGAGACAAAGCGCACGTCTTCTCGGCGGGAGGGGCGACTTCGGAGCACCTGATCCCTAGCGCTTCGATGTCGGCACTGTGGGCCCTTGCGCATGCGCGAAGGGCGTGACGGGATCCGTCACCATTAGTATGGAGGCGCCCGCGGGACACGCGTCCCTTAGCCGGAAGCATGAAGGTTTGTCTTTCGAGCTTCTTGCGGGGCCCAGACTGAGTTTATTCCCAGCAGTGGCGTTTACAATGTACTGTGCCACAGCGACTGTTGTGTTCGGGGCCATTTGGGTAAGATGCCCAAGAGGTCACCATGCCATTGCCGACCTAGCAGTTACCAGGCAGGTAAATGTGAGTGCATGCCGGCTGTGTGCCCTTGGAGGTGTCTGTGGACGACACCGGGGCTTTGACTTGCAGATCCAGAAGAGCACAAAGTCCCAGTCGCTACTTGTTATTGATGACACTGAAAGTGTAGTGTGCAATATATCACCCATGGATTGGGGTACTGGGAATTTAGCCAGCCATTCTGAATCATGTAAATAGGCCAATAGGTACTGCTCTGGTAAGAGGTAACAGCAATCCATGCAGTCATGCCAGCCATATAACTTTAAGGTGTCTCAGGACAACAACACCTCTACCCTCTATACCTGAGGAGAGGAGCGGGATGGGTAAGGACCCAGCTCCATCGCCTAGCTTGAAACTCGACCAGTTCAAGGCCCTGAATTCAGAGGAGATTAATCAAATCTTGACCGCAGCAAGGGCAACCACCTGCTCTACAGACCCGTGCCCGTCCCATCTGATTAAGTCCTGTGTGGGGAGCCTCCTGGCCACTCTGACAGGGTTGATAAATCACTCATTGGAGCTGGGAGTCTTTCCCGATGCGCTGAAGGAGGCTAGAGTCCGTCCGCTGCTGAAGAAGGCAAATCTGGATCCAGCGGTGCCGGCAAACTACCGTCCGGTCTCAAACCTACCCTTCCTCGGGAAACTGATTGAACGGGCAGCAGCGATCCAATTACAGGAATTCCTGGAAACCTCAGGAAGCCTGGACCCCTGCCAATCGGGTTTCCGCTCCGGACACGGAACTGAGACCGTTTTGGTGGCCATTACGGACGACATCCGCCGCCAATTGGAGAAGGGAGGCTCAGCGATCTTGGTGCTACTCGATCTCACCGCGGCGTTCGACACGGTGGATCATGACCTGCTGTTGCGACGACTTTCAGCCTCTGGGATTCAAGGCACAGCTCTGGCCTGGTTCGATTCCTTCCTGCGGGGCCGCTCGCAGCGTGTTGAGTGGCGAGGCCAAGCGTCCAAGAAATCCACCCTGGACTGCGGAGTCCCCCAAGGCGCCATTTTGTCACCCACGCTTTTTAACATCTACGTCCAACCCTTGGCAAGCATAGCCAGAAGTTTTGGATTAGGGTGCTACCAATATGCAGATGACACCCAGCTCCTGCTGAAGCTTGAGCCAGGCGTGACATCGGTGCCTGAGAACTTCAGACAAGGACTAGAGGCAGTGACCAGATGGCTCCGCTCATACAAACTCAAGATCAACCCATCAAAGACTGAGATTCTATGGCCGGGACGCCCAGAGCCACCCATTCCGCTGCCTCTCTTTGAGGGAGAGCCGCTGATCCCGGCCCCGTCGGTGAAGAGTCTCGGTGTGATACTAGACTCGAGACTCTCGCTGGAGGCCCAGGTTGCTGCGACAAGTAAGGGAGCTTTCTTCCACCTGCGCCAGGCACGTCAACTGGCACCTTACCTTCCATCGGATGCGCTGGCTACGGTGGTCCATGCCACAGCGACATCGCGGCTGGACTACTGTAATGCCTTGTACGTGGGGTTGCCGCAGTCAACCACTCGTAAAATCCAGCTGGTGCAGAATGCAGCCGCCAGACTCCTCACCGGGACACCACTGAGATGCCATATCGCGCCATCTCTGCAGCGCCTGCACTGGCTGCCAGTCGAGCTCAGAGCCATCCACAAGATCCTGTCGCTTACCTTTAAGGCCCTCCATGGCGCCGGCCCAGCTTATTTAAAAGACCGCTTGTCCGAACCAGCTCATTTAAGGTCGCCGCGCTCAGGAAACAGGGACCTTCTCCGCATCCCAGGTGTGAGTGAGGCCCGCCTCGACACCACGAGACGGAGAGCCTTTTCCATCGCGGCCCCTGTCCTTTGGAACTTGATGCCGCCGGATCAGAGAGCCATCCGGGACATGCCCCAGTTCCTGACCGCACTGAAGACCTGGCTCTTCCGAAAGGCTTATGGCTAAGGACACCCCCAGACTTGGCCTGAGCTACTGGAACTATTTTAATTAATCTTTTATTCTTTTAGCTTTTAACTATTGAACTCTTTTATGTGTTTTTGTGTGTAAGTCGCCCGGAGCACTGACGTGGAGGGCGACTCATAAATAATAAAATCAATCAATCAATCAATCTCTGGAGCGGAGTCTCCATCTGCTACATGTTAGGGTCCTTTGTAGTCGGCAGGACTCCGTGGACACGAAAACTCCCAGGAGTGATTGTGAAGTACAGAAAGGGTGCCAATAGAAGACCCCCGTAAGATAGTGGCTTCGGCTATTCTCTTCGCCTTTGTCATGCACAGTCCGGTTTGGACTAGTGGCCTCCAGGTGTTGTTTGGTTCACCATTTCTCTGGTTGTACTTGACCTGAGCAGGTTGGGGATCATTTGATTAGATTTGTGATGACCCCACTAGTCTTTGAGGGGCTTTATTCGAAATAACAGGGCTTCTGTAAGGAGATGTCTGGTCTTCTCTACTCGGTGGGCCCACCTTCACCCGTTTCAAATCGCTGGACGCAGCAGCTGTCGATGGGTTACTAGCTGCAGCTAGACCAACTACTTGCTCCCTCGACCCGTGCCCCTCCTGGCTTGTTAGATCTTGCTGGGAGGGGCTACGAGGCCCCCTGGGCACGATCATAAATAGCTCCCTTGAGCAAGGAGTCTTCCCAGGGGGGTTGAAAGAGGCTATGGTAAAACTGCTGCTGAAGAAGCCGAACCTAGACCCTTCGGCTCCCTCCAACTACAGGCCTGTTTCCAACTTGCCTTTTCTAGGCAAAGTAATTGAGAGGGCAGCAGCAGAGCAGCTGCAGCGGTTCCTAGACGACACAGCCGGACTTGATCCCTTCCAGTCCGGCTTCCGTATTGGGCATGGGACGGAGACCGTGCTTGTCGCCATTACAGACCAACTTCGCCGCCAGCTGGACCACGGCGGGTCAGCACTGCTTGTCTTGTTAGATCTGACAGCAGCGTTTGACACTGTAGATCACGCACTATTGACCCACCGTTTAGCCACTTCCGGGGTCGGGGGGACTGCCCTTAAATGGGTGGCCTCCTTCCTCCGGGACCGGGACAACGAGTGGAGGGGGGGGGGGAGGTCTCCGGAGGCTCCCACTTAATTGTGGGGTCCCCAGGGGCCATCCTCTCCCTTATTATTCAATGTGTACATGCGCCCCCTGGCCCAGCTGGCCCGTGACTTTGGTCTGGAGTGCCATCAGTACGCTGATGACACCCAGCTTCTGCTGAGAATGGACGGCAGGCCGGACTCCGTACCCGATTGTTTCCATCTATGCCTCGAAGCCGTGACTGGTTGGCTGCGTGCCAGCCGGCTGAAGGTGAACCCACCGAAGACGGAGATCCTGTGGCCTGGTCGGCCTGGGCTGGGTGGGTGCCGGTTGCCTAGCCTGGACGGCGAGCGGCTTAACCCATCGCCGTCAGTTAAGAGCTTGGGAGTTGTGCTGGACTCCTCGCTGACCATGGAGGCTCAGGTCTCTGTGGTCAGCAGGACGTCATTCTATCACCTCCGACAGGCTAGGCGACTGGCACCCTACCTGTCCAGGGATGACCTGGCCACGGTAATCCAAGCGACGGTCATCTCGAGACTAGACTACTGTAATGCCCTCCACGTTGGCCTTCCCTTGTCGACAATCCGGAAACTCAAGCTAGTGCAGAATGCCGCGGCTCGCTTGCTAGCAGGAGTGCCGGCAAGAGAGCATATTACACCCATCCTCCGGCAACTGCACTGGCTCCCTGTTGAGTACCGGGTTGCCTTCAAGGTGTTGGTTTTGACCTTTAAGGCCTTGCACGGCCTAGGGCCTGCGTACCTGAAGGACCGCCTTACCCCGTACGTTCCCCCGAGATCACTGCGCTCGGATGAGCAAAATCTGTTGATAGTTCCATCAGTCCGCTCCTGCCACCTGTCAACGACCCGACAAAGGTCTTTCTCCGTGGCAGCACCAGTACTTTGGAACGCCCTCCCGGACAGCACCCGAGCCATCTCGGAATTGGGCCCGTTCCGGAGGGCGTGTAAGACGGCCCTCTTCGGGCTGGCCTTTAATTAGGCATACTGGTCTAAAACCTGATATATGTCCTCTTAATCTGTGCCTTGACAATGCATTTATGCTGTGATCCGCCCCGAGCCTGCTGGGAGGAGCGGAATACAAAAGTGAACAATAAATAAATAAACAAACAAACAAACCTTTATCATGCATGACAGGTATACCTGTTTCCATAAGGGCGTTCGGTGGTAGAGCACCCCTCTTTATTCTGCGGTGGCATGACGCCCACCAGCCACGATAATTAGCTCGCTAGTCTCCCATAAGTACGATTCACAGTGACCACGACAGGGAAATATTGGTTGCTTACCCGTAACTGAAGTTCCCCGAGTGGTCCCTGTGAATCGTACATTCCCGCCCATCCTTCCCCGCTGAGGTCATGCCTCAGTCCTTCAAGCTGCTTTTGCGGCGGAGTAAACGGATCTGAGGTGGCAGCCCCTCCCACTGGCTATATATGCTGGAGGGGATGTGGGCGGGGCTTCCATTTAAAGAGATATTAGCTTTTTAAAGATTCCAAACTGCTCGCGCAGGCGCGGGAAATACCATAAGTACGATTCACAGGGACCACTCGGGGAACTTCAGTTACTGGTAAGCAACCAATATTTTCTTGCTTTGTCTCCATATAATATACAACTCGTGATAACTCTGTTCCTACGTTTCTCTTTACAGCCATGCCCCGCTTTCGGCGAAAGAAGGTTAAGAAGGAGAAGCCTTCCTCCTCCAAGAATAAGGTGGTCTTGGAGGAGACTCCAACCACTGAACAGCCGAGGAAATATTCCTTTTGGTGGAAGGTCAAGGTGCCGGCTTCCCCCTCCGAGAATTCCGAGGAGACTCCAACCACTCAACAGCCGAGGAAACATGCCGCGCCCCAACGCAAGGTGCCCTTTTGGTGGAAGGTCAAGGTGCCGGCTTCCCCCTCCGAGAATTCCGAGGAGACTCCAACCACTCAACAGCCGAGGAAACATGCCGCGCCCCAACGCAAGGTGCCCTTTTGGAGGAAGGTCAAGGTGCCGGCTTCCCCCTCCGAGAATTCCGAGGAGACTCCAACCACTGAACAGCCGAGGAAACATGCCGCGACCCAACGCAAGGTGCCCTTTTGGAGGAAGGTCAAGGTGCCGGCTTCCCCCTCCGAGAATTCCGAGGAGACTCCAACCACTGAACAGCCGAGGAAACCTGAGAAGAAGTGGACCATCTGCCACTTGGCATCCAGATTCACCAACCTTTTTTCATCTCAGAAGATGAAGAAAGAGAAAGAGGACAAAAAGAAAGAGAGAAAGAACGAGGAAGAGGACGAAAAGAAAGAGAGACAGAACGAGGAGGAAGAGAACGGAAAGAAAGAGAGACCGAACGAGGAGGAGGAAGAGGACGAAAAGATAGAGAGAAAGAACGAGGAGGAAGAGGACGGAAAGAAAGAGAGACAGAATGAGGAGGAGGAAGAGGACGAAAAGATAGAGAGGAAGAACGAGGAGGAGGATGAAAAGAAAGAGAGAAAGAACGAGGAGGAGGAAGAGGACGATAAGATAGAGAGGAAGAGAAGAAGAGAACGAGGAGGAGGAGGAAGAGGACGGAAAGAAAGAGAGACAGAACGAGGAGGAGGAAGAGGACGATAAGATAGAGAGGAAGAACGAGGAGGAGGAAGAGGACGAAAAGAAAGAGAGAAAGAACGAGGAGGAGGAAGAGGACGATAAGATAGAGAGGAAGAACGAGGAGGAGGAAGAGGGTGAAAAGAAAGAGAGAAAGAACGAGGAGGAGGAAGAGGGTGAAAAGAAAGAGAGAAAGAATGAGGAGGAGAAAGAGGATGACGACGACTATGACGACTGTGACGACTGTGACGACTGTGACTGTGACTACTATGACGACTATGAGGAAGATAAGAGAGAAGAAATTAAGAATGAAGAGGCGGAGGCGGAGGAAGAAGAGGAGGACGAAGAGGACGAGGAGGAGGAAGAGGAAGAGGAGAAGGAGGAAGCACATGCAGGACGTACAACATATTTTGTCGACAAGAAATACAATATTAAAAAGGGCGATACACATGTTACCAACAACAATAGTTATTATTTGAACAACTGCCCGACAGGAAACTGGGCTGTCACCAGCACATTTTACATCCAAAAATTCTATGTTGACTCAATGCCTAGAGTTGAAATTTAATTTAAATATCCCAAAAGAGGAGGAGGAGGAAGATGCGTAGGATCATGGCCATGGCGGACCTTTGCTCTTCTTAGTGGGCCCTGTGGATTGCCCCGACGGGAGTCTGACCTGTCTGGACAAGGCCCCATCCCCTCTCCCCCAGTGGGCCACCCCGTAGCCTCCACGTCCCTTTTCCTCTGGCTTGACATCAGCAGTGGGACTTCTGCCCCAGGATCGCTCCATGTCTCCCTGGGACCTCGGCTTCCCTGCTTTTCCCCGGGAAAACCCACGTGAGTCTCTTGTGTGGATACTGCCGGTGAGGATGGAAGGAAGGAAGGAAGGGAGGGAGGCGGAAGGCCGGCTGCAAGGGAGTGTCCCCAGATCCCCCCGCCTCGGGTCCTACGGACCCTTGGAGGCGTCAGAGAAGGGCTCAGTTTCAGGAAGAGGTCAAGAAGGGTGCACCCGGGCGCTTGGGGGGGGGGGCGACAGGGTCCGAGGGGTTCTTTTGCCATCAGCCCTTCTGCTCCTAAGTTGACAGGAATCCAGACTTATGGGAGGCGAGGGAGCGAGAGGTCGTGAAGGAGAGAGAACATGGGTTATGCGTCCAGGTCATCAATGCTTTCCTTTCTTGTGGCCGGTCTTCCCTCACTGGGCTCCGATCGGTGTCTTTCTTCAGGATTCCTTGGTAGTTGGTCAATAACGGTGTCCATTGGCCCACATTCCTTCTCTCGACCCATTGTTCGAGTCGAGCGCATTCCTTCCCTTCTCCCGTTCCTTGCGTCAACTATTCTCGCAGCAGTTATTGAATAGTTCAAGAGCCTCTCTTGATCCTTACCTAGTTTTCTGTCTGTCATTCCTAATAGGTCGATTTCAGGTTCCATTTGTAATTTTAAATTCCATATTTTGGGGGATACTTCGTGTATTCCTTTCCAACATTCTTTCTCCGGCTTTTCGCATTTCCAGCATTTTGCTTGCATGTTTTTGTTGCACTTTCCTAACTTCCGAGGGGGAAGGGGGGGGGGCGTACCAACGGCACCTCATTTTCTTCCCGTTCTCTCTTCAATCACACGCATAGGTAGACTTTAACTTCCTACTCCAAATAGCTTCCCGTTCTTCTCATTATATCGTATGTCCTATATCGACAGCCATTTCTCCATACGCTCCTTCACTTCTTCTGTTTCCGTACTCCATTCCAGACGGTGTTTATAGATATTGTTTGTCGTCAGTTTCGTCTCTCTCCGCATTATTATTATTTTTTGTCCGAGAATGTTTCTTGATACATAAATCCCATTTTTAAATTATTTTTGTCATGATATTCTTTTAACTGTCTGTTAAAACAGTGTTTTTCAACCTTTTTTGAGCCATGGCACATTTTTTACATTGACAAAATCCTGGGGCACACCACCAACCAAAATGACACAAAATGACACTCTTAACACAGTAATACATATAGTTAATATGTTCGTAAATGTATTTATACACTCAGTAAATGTATTTATACACTCAGTGTGAAACCTGGGCCTGTTTCGATGAACACAACATAGATATGACTTCCTCTCACATATTTATATATGGCCCTCATCATGTCTTCTCTCAGCCTTCTCTTCTTCAGGCTAAACATGCCCAGTTCTTCAAGCCGCTCCTCATAGAGCTTGTTCCTTTGTGAAATTTCATCCTGAGTGAAACTTGCTTCCAGTTAACTATGGATGCCATGAAGCTGTTATAAACAGTTCCTTGGGGGGGGGGGGGGAGGCAACTCTCGAAAATCCAGTAAAATAGTAAAAAAAAATATTTCCAAGCGGAGAGGCTCAATTTGTTTCTTGGAAACCTGTGAGGGGGCTGCTCGGAGGGGGGAGAGTGCCAATTTCCCACGACACACCTGATGATCGCTCACGGCACACCAGTGTGCCACAGCACACTGGTTGGGAAACACTGT
>JARBWK010001422.1:0-19246 GCA_030556195.1 Anolis apletophallus | reverse complement strand
GTTAAAACAGACCATAACATCACAGTCAGTGTTGAAAGCTCCAGATTTTGATCGTCCATTTATATTAACGTGCGACGCATCAGAAACAGGTTTGGGAGTGGTTTTAAGTCAAGCTGACGAGGATGGGGAAAAGCATCCTGTAATGTTTGTAAGTAAAATGGCAAATCGAATGTACCGTGTTTCCCCGAAAGTAAGACAGCGTCTTACTTTCTTTTCCCCCCCAAAAGTCCCCCTCGTCTTACTTTTGGGGTACGTCTTATATAGCCCAAGACGCGTGCCCGTCGCCACGCGCCGCCGCCGCCGCCGCCGCCGTCGCGCAACCGGAGGTGTGCCGCGGCACACCCGTGGCACACCTCCGCGGCACACCTCTTCGCCAGGGCTCCAGGCAAGGGGGGGGGAAAGGAGCCAGGAGCGGGAGGAAGCTGCGACGCGTCACTGTGACGCTGCGATCCTCACCACGCCCCTGGCTCCTTTTCCCCTCCCTTGCTTGAGGAAAGAAGCTTCTCTTCGCCCCTGGCTCCTTTCCCCCACCCTTGGAAGGGAGGAGGAAGAGAGCCAGGGGGCGGAGAGAAGCGATCGCTTCTCTCCGCCCCCTGGCTCCTTTTCCCCACCCTTCCAAGGGAGGAGGAAGAGAGCCAGGGGGCGGAGAGAAGCGACGCGTCATCGCTTCTCTCCGCCCCCTGGCTCTCTTCCTCCCTCCCTTCCAAGGGTGGGGAAAGGGAGCCAGGGGCGGAGAGAAGCGATCTCTCTCCGCCCCTGGCTCTCTTCCTCCTCCCTTCCAAGGGTGGGAAAGGAGCCAGGGGCGGAGAGAAAGGATCGCTTCTCTCCGCCCCCCTGGCTCTCTTCCTCCTCCCTTCCAAGGGTGGGGAAAGGAGCCAGGGGCGGAGAGAGCGATCCTTCTCTCTCGCCCCTGGCTCTCTTCCTCCTCCCTTCCAAGGGTGGGGAAAGGAGCCAGGGGCGGAGAGGCGATCGCTTCTCTCCGCCCCCCTGGCTCTCTTCCTCCTCCCTTCCAGGGTGGGGGAAGAGAGCCAGGGGCAAGAGAAGCTTCTTTCCTCAAGCAGGGGAGGGGAAAAAGGAGCCAGGGGCGTGGTGAGGATCGCAGCGTCACAGTGACGCGTCGCAGCTTCCTCCGCTCTGGGCTCCTTTCCCTCCCTTGCCTGGAGCCCCCAAGAGGTGCCGCGCGGTGTGCCACGGGTGTGCCGGCACACCTCCCGTTGCAACGGCAGCGCGACGGCGGGACGAGGTACGGCTTATATACGGGGTATGGCTTATATAAGCCGACCCCCCAGACACCCCCGATACGTCTTACAATCGGGGGTGTCTTACTTTCGGGGAAACACGGTAGTAGCTGACTCTTTATCGAGAGTTACTTAAATTCAGATTACAGAATGGATATGGTTTGTATATAGTTGTGTAAGTATAAATGTATATGTGAAATGTATAAGATTATATAATGTCTTGCTAACGGCATTATTTTAATTCACTCTGGACAGAGAGAATTAAAAATAATTTCGGGAGGAAGGAAGGTAATGTAATGATGTTGATTATTTGTGTGTAAATGTTGTGTGACATGTGTTAAAATGTATGTTGTTTTGAATGTTCTATGGTTTGTTTCTGTGGGTGAAACAGAAGGGAGGCATGGCAGAAGCTTAGAAGAGCTGTCACCATGGCAACCAGGGCTAGAGGCTAGTAGAATGTTCAGGTTTGAATTCTACAGTTGGAAAAGAGCGGGAAGCCAACTGCCAAATGAGAGGGGAGGAGTTATGTTCTAGTTTAGAGTGTCCTAAGGACTGAAAGAGAACGGTCCAGTGTTAGTGTGTGTCTTAAGGTCTGCTAGTGAGCAGTCCAGTTAAAGGGTATAGAGACCCTAGTTAAAGTTGCAGGGGTTTATAGGTCCCCATTGTGTTATGTAACAGAAAAGTTGTGCCTCTAAGGAAGTTTGAAACCAACCAAGATTGTACCCATTTGTGTCAAAATAAATTGTTTGCATCTTAAAGGAAAACACCTCTCCTGATTCTTTTATTGGTGGTGGCCCTCAAAGTCAGTGGTCAGCCGGATAAATGGTGGCAGCGTGGTCAAGTGGTCACTGAGAAGTTTTAAAACTCCAGTCAGTTAAATGGTGAAGGGGTGAGACAGTACCCTGCCAATAAACGTGAAGTTGCTGAGGTAACCGAGGTTTCCTGGATTGGAGGTCAGCAGTGTGGACATAGAAAGATTGTCCAGTCTGAGGCCGGTCAAGAAGTGGAGTGGTCACATATTGGCGGTAGCGGTGGGATCTTTAAGAGAGGGTCCACCCTGTCCAGCCGGTTGATTTGAACGTAGCTTCACCGCAGATGCGTTCGGACAGGTATCTTGGACACGAACCGTTTAGGGCTTTAAAGGCCAAAGCCAGCACTTTGAATTGTGCCCGGTAGCAAACTGGCAGCCAGTGGAGCTGGCACAACAGAGGAGTTGTGCGCTCTCTGAATGGCGCTCCTGTTATCAACCTGGCTGCTGTCCGTTGGACTAGTTGCAGCTTCCGAACAGTCTTCAAAGGCAGTCCCACGTAGAGAGCGTTGCAGTAATCTATGCGGGATGTAACCAGAGCGTGGACCACCGTGGCCAAGTCAGACTTCTCAATATAATCCTCCTCCTCTCTCGTCCCAACCGGTTATTAATTACCAAAGTAGCAACATTCTTCTACAAAGCTAGTAAAAGTAGGCAACGATATATTGCCTCAATTGGGATTGATTGCAGAGGGGACGAGGACACTTGAGGAACACATAGATGGGTGTCTAGGCTAGGAATTTTGACCAAAATGAAGCAGAAAGGCTGAGGTGCCAGGAGAGTATTGGTTATTTCATTACGGAACGGTGGTTCAATGCAGCGTTTCCCAACCTTTTTTCAGCCGCGGCACACTTTTTACATTTACACAATCCTGGGGCACACCACCAACCAAAACAACACAAAATGACACTCTAACACAGTCATACATACAGTTGATATGTCTTTAAATGTATTTATACACTCAGTGTGAAATCTGGGCCTGTTTCCATGAACACAACATAGATATCCTGGCAGGAATGGCAGAAAGACACAAACTTCCCACACAGAACTCCCTTAACCAAGAGAAAATATTATAAGAGTTTGGTGGGCATTGACCTTGGGTTTTGGAGTTGTAGTTCACCTATATCCAGAGAGCACTGTGGACTCAAACAATGTCGGATCAGGACCAAACTAGGCATGAATACTCAATATGCCCAAATGTGAACACAGATGGAGTTTGGGGAAAATAGACCTTGACATTTGGGAGTTACAGTTTCTGGGATTTATAGTTAACACACAACCAAAGAGCATCCTGAACTCTTGCAACAATGGAATGGAACCAAAGTTGGCATATTGAACTCTCATTACCAACAGAAAGTACTGAAAGGGTTTGCTTGGGAATTGGCCTTGTTGAGTTTGGAAGTTGTAGTTCACCTCCATCCAGAGAGCACTGTGGACTCAAATAATGATGGATCTGGACCACACTTGGCATGACTACTCAATATGCCCAACTATGAACACACATGGAGTGCCTTTATCGAGGTAGGTTTCTTAGGGTTTTCATATTTCAACACACTAGACTCTCCCCCCTCCCCTCCTGGAGGTTCCAATTTCCCACGGCACACCTGATGATCGCTCACGGCACACTAGTGTGCCCTGGCACACTGGTTGGGAAACACTGCCCTAGGCTTCCTATCCATATTTCCCAAGCTTTACTGCTTGTCTGCCACACTCAACACTTTATAAACTAATTCCCTCAGGAATATTCAGCAACTCTCCCGAGTTGTTGCCAGCTTCTCTCAGCTGCACTGCCAACCAACTGACTCTGGTCGCAGCTTCTGGCCAACTGACATTCTTCAACTGTCAGAATTCAAACTCTCCAGCATTCTAAGCTAGCCTCCTTGCTGGCTCCGCCCACCGTTACTATGGTAACTCAACCTCCATGCAGAGGGTGGTCTTTAATACCACCCTGTTATGGCCTATGTTACCTTTAACATTTAACAGATATACTGTATAAAATTAAATTTAACCTGTAATTAAAATTACACTCTGGGCCTTCACTCTGGCCCCTGATTACAGATTACTACAAGATGTACTGTGTTATATAGCGGATTTATTGCCCTGAGTTAGCGTAAAACGGCCCAACAGAGAGAGGCTCCCACAGTCAAGAAGCCGTCGGCAATACGGCACTGGCTCGGGCACGCCAGCGACCTCCTCCCAACGGCTCTACGAATGGGTGGAGGGCTCGGGGTGGCTGGACTTCAAGGCTTTTTCTTGCGCCTGGAAAGAGAAGACAGGTGTGGTATCAGGCTCCGCAGGGAAACTTGGGATTCACAAGGATTTGGTCTGGAAGCAGATACAAAACATTTTCCCCTCCCTAAAATGCCGCCTTAAAATGCATAAAGCCAAATTGGAGTCCTGACCGGGGGGGGGGAGGGGTTATGGACAAAATGTCAGGAGGGAATGCTTGAAGCCTTAAAGTGCTCAGGGTATTTCCAGCCATGTGGCCGGAGAGGGCGAAAAGCCCATACATACACCAGCAACGTGTAAGGAAACACAGACTAAACTAAGCCCGTTCTTGACATGCAACAACTAATAAACAAAGCAACCCAAGCACATGTGGCCAAATTGCAGAGCCAAACCGATTTTTTAAGAAAATGCAATCTTAGCAGCAGCAGCAGCAAAAGCAAGACCGAGGATCATCAAGGAGAAGGAATGCCGCCCCTTTCGTCGGCACGTGACCTCCATACAACCCATGTTTCCCATTGAAGGCCACCAAGAGAGAGGAAAGCCATTCGGTACTTTGTGGCCACAAGTGTTTTGGGTTTATGTTTAAATAGCAGCACCTACGTCCATAATGCATTCTCTTAAAGATGGGACCCAAGGCTAGACTTGGATTGTTATTATTATTATTATTATGGGGCAAGGGGTATTTCTTTGTATTTAAATCCAATGTAGAGAACACGGGTTTGTGGCACGGAGAGGTCGGTTTCTATTGAAACAGCAATAAGGAGAAAGAGGATAACAAATATATTACATTATATTACTACTACTACTACTACTACTACTACTAAAATCTACTACCACCAACCAAAATTACACTTAACACAGTGTCAAATTAATTAAATGCACCAGGAAACCTGGGCGTTTGTGGCAGGAATGGCAGAAAGGAACTCCCTTAGGCATGTTGCAGGCAATGCTTTGGATATTATTTAAGAGGCCATTTCTTTGCATTTGCAATGAACAGAACACAGATGGAGTTTGGGGAGGCATTGACTGGATTTAAGTCAAATGTATAGGACAAATGGGAGAAAGTGGATTTGAATTCACCAACAGAAAGTACTGATTTATCAGCATCAGGCCTACATCCAGGGAGCACTGTGGACTCAATGATGGATCAGGACCACACTTGGCATGAATACTCAATATGCCCAAATGTGAACACGATTGGAGTTTGGGGAAAATAGACCTTGACATTTGGGAGTTACAGTTTCGGGCTCCCTTCTTCCCAGCCTCGCTTTGCCTTGCTTTCCTCACGCTGCCCCTTCTGCCGCCATTTTGATTCGAGGGGGCAGTGTGAGCGTGTTCAGGAGGGGAGAGGGGAGGAATACGTGGGACGAGTTCACGCAGTAGCGCCCGCACAGGTCACGTCTTCCTCCCCCCCCCCTGAACACGCTCACGCTGCCCCCTCGGATCAAAATGGCGGCAGAAGCAGCAGAGCGAGGCTGGGAAGAAGGGAGCCCGAGTGGAGAGAAAAAGTGTTTGGGAGGAGGGGGCAGAAAGCGTATTGGAGGTTCCAAATTCCCACGGCACACCTGATCATCGCTCACGGCACACTAGTGTGCCACGGCACACTGTTTGGGAAACACTGGGATATAGAACATAATGCATAATGTCACATCGCAAGGTAGCATGACACATGTTGAAAATGTAAAAGTAGTTTATACATGTAGCAACAGGTTGCAAAAACACACAATCAACATTACATCCTCATATACAATATATAGTAGCATGTATTTATATCCTGTAGATTCATGTAAATAAGTATAACCTTATATCCATTGATCTCTCTCGGCATTACTTCGCAAACGAAGCTTCTTTGGAAGGACTCACCCGTTTGTTTTCACAGGCACGTTGGTGACTAGAAAGGCCACCCCGAGACTTACATCTCTGATGACAGATAGGACAATGGAAAGTCTGCTTGCGTTGTCGCTTCTCGAAAGGCGCCGCATTACGTGAAGAAGCCACAGGCTAACAGGGACATGGATTACAAAAACAATCTCAATGTTTGAACAATCGGTCCTCAAGACTTGCAACTTAATCCAAGCACATGACGATTGTGGAGAGTGAGCGTGAGAAGCAACGTTGAGAGAGAAGTCCGAGGGAGGGAGGTGTCCAAGCTCACGCTCCCAGTCCAACCCACAAGGTGTCGAGTTGCCAAGAGTCGGGGTTTAATTCCTTGTCCCAGAATAAATTTCAGGAAAGTCCAGAGTAACATCACAAGGTAGCATGGGATAAGGAACAGGCCTAGATTACCCATAAGGCCAACCTAGGCCATGGCCTAGGGGCGCAAGCCGAGGGGGGCGCAGATCACGGACCAAAAATAATAATAATGTTGTTGCAGCCCGAGGGCAAAACATCAGGAGAGCGTGCTTCTGGGAGGAAACGGGGGCAGGAGGCCACAGGGAGCACTCCGCGCCCCCCAGGGGGATGCCGCCACCCGGGAGGACCTTCCTTCTATGCAGGGGGGGAGGAGTCACCCACGCGAGAGGCCAGCGGAGGAGAAGGGGAGGGGGCAGCCCCGCAGGGATCCCCTTCTCCCCGGTCCCCCCTCAGGCCCTCCTTCCCAGGCCCCACCCTGCCTTCCGCCCTTCCTTCCCTCCCAGAAGCCTCAGCGGCCGTGGCCAAAGGACCGTGGATTCTGGGGGGGGTGTCCGAGGAAAGTGGGAGGGAGGGAAGGAACGGGGCGGGGGTCTCTCCCCCCAGTCTCTCTCTCTCTCTCTCGTTCTGGGGCTCCGGTTCCACCCTTCTGATGCGAAAACTGGCCTCTTTTTGGGGCGCCTACCCATGGCCACCATGTTTGTGCCGGGCGGAAGTCCAGTGAGAGGGGCGGCCTGTGCCTCCTAGAGAGGTGGCAGAAAGAGGCCTCTCTGGCGACGCGCTTCCCACTGAGCTCACTTCTGGGAGAGAGAGAGAGGAAGGGAGGGCAAGGTAAGGGGGGGTGCGTGCGTGTGTGCTGGGGCCCAAGTGAGTGGCCCCTTGGCCTTGCTTCTCCCTCCATCCCTCGGTCGGTTGCTCTTTCCGGGGCCGAGGCCCTTCCCACCCCTCCTCCTGGCGGGTCTCCGGCCTCAGTAGGATCTTTGCAAGGAAAGGGAGGGAAGGTTGGCCGCTTGCTCTCCCCTGGCATGGCGGCAGCGTGTGTCATCCCATGCTCAGCAGTGTCCCTGGGCCGGGGGGGGGGGGCGCAGGTGGCAACCAAGAACCTCCTCTGGGACCAGGCCCAAGCCAGGGGGAGGGGAGGGGGGCTGGCCTCCAGGGAGGTCTCCCTCCCAGACGGGCGCCGGCGGAGGAGAGCACACTTGGGTGGGGGAGAGGGCCCAGGGGCAGCATCAGCTCAGGCCTGCCGGGGAGGGAGGGAGGGAGGCAGAAGATAAGGTTTTATTTTTAGTGTGGGTCTGAATGATGTGGGGTAGGGGGTGCGGTAGAGGTTGGCTTAAAGGGGGCGTAATTCCAAAGTGTGGCCTAGGGTGCAAAAAGGTGTTAATCCGGGCCTGATAAGGAATTGAACCCAGACTCTTGGCAACTCTACAGCCTGTGGATTGAACTGGGAGGAAGGGAAGGAAAGGAAGAAAGGATCTGAGGGGTGTCGCCTGTAATGTAATGGCCATGGCTGGGATGTGTAGTTTAGGAAGGGAGGGAGGGAGGGAGGGAGAGATGAAGGAATGGGCAAACTTGGGCTCGTCCAAGTCCAAGGGGCGGGGACTGGCAGGAACATCAAGGGACTGACTTGGGCAGAACGTGGAGCGAGCCAGCCTTCATCTCCACAGCCACAGAACATGGGGATGCACATGGGGATGCACACGGAGAGCCCCCCCACAAACAGACCCCAAACCCCCCGCTTCCTCCCGGCATCGCATCCCTTTCCTTGGGACTCACTCTCGTTTCCACCGAGCTGCACGATGCTGTGGCCTCGTCCGTACCGGTGGCGGCGTCCACAGGGATGTTGTGAGGTTGCTCCTCAACCAATTGGGAGCCCTGGCGATGCTTCCGGGGTGGCGAGACTCTCTGATCGGGTCAGAAAGGAGGAGGAAGCATGAGCAGAGGCTAGACCACCCCTCTTACCAACGCAGCCTTGGGGCCTGAGCAGTGCATGCCGCCCAAAGACTTTTCTGAAGTTGCACAGGAGGCATGGCAGGGCCAGCTCTGAGGCAGATTCCTCTTTCGACATGGCTGCTCTCCCCATGGCTATGGACCTCCCTACTACCCCGAGCAACACCTGTGCAGAGTTACATCAGGATAGTCCTGCCAAAAGCTGATGGGATGATTCCCTTTGCATCCATGACACCGAAAGGTTTACACGGAAGGAGAGGGGGCCTGAATGTAGAGTAGGAAGCCCGACAGAGGAGGCAGCGAAAGCTCCGCGGCACAGGTGTGGCAAAACGTCGGGAGGGAATGCTTCTGGAACATGGCCATACAGCCTGGAAAACCTAAAGCAACCTAATAGTAACAACAAGAACAACTACTACGACTACATTTGCCTGATATACCTTGATTGTGCTTTTGCTGCATGGTAGGGGGTTGGGCTAGATCAGTGGTTCTCAACATCCGTGGGTGTGTCCCCCCCCCCCCAGATGTTTTGGCCTTCGGCTCCCAGGAATCCTAACAGCTACTAAACTGGCTGGGATTTCTGGGAGTTGTAGGCCTAACAGGTTGGGAACCACTGGTCTCTCCCAACTCTATGATTCTATGAAGATGACCCCCTGCTGCTCACAAAGAGGCCAACTTTGAGGACCAGGCCTGGGCCCACCGTTTGCTCACTCTTAGTTTAGAGCTCTCAAAAACCCCTCCGTTGCCCGATTCTTAGAAGACTTGGCCTCACCCTGGCCGGGCCCGCAGAAAGTGGCAGCCTGTGCCCACCCTTGCAGAGAGGCCTCCCCCCAGTCCCAGCCAGGAGCACGAGCCCTGCGGCAGGGGTCCCCTCCTGCTCTGCAGCCCCTCGCCCGCTCTCAGGGCCTCATGCCCTGCCGCCGGCAGTCTGGCACGAGCGACCAAGGAGGGCCGCGGTTGCTCTGCCTCCTGCGGTCTAGTCCTGCCTCTGGCCTGGCACACTGAAACCACACCGGAGACCAGTCAGTGGGGCCAACACAGGGGAGCCCACCCTCTGCAAAATGGTCTTCCCAACCTCCAGGAGGAAAGAGCTATTTGCGGGTGATGGATGAGAAGGGCGGAAGGCACAAAGAGAAAGGCACACGAGCCCTGCAATGACCCACGACTCACAGACAAGTGGCTCTTGTGGACTATGCCTTTGCTGGCCCCACTCCCCTAAAGCCACTTGCCTCCAGCTCCTCAATCTTCCGGTCTTTCTCCCTGAGTTTCTCCTCCATCTGCCGGAGCTTCTCCTCCATCTGACGCTGCTTCTCCTCCATCTCACACTGCTTCTTCTCCATCTCACACTGCTTCTTCTCCATCTCACGCTGCTTCTCCTCCATCTTATGCTGCTTCTCCGCCATCTCACGCTGCTTCTCCGCCATCTCACGCTGCTTCTCCGCCATCTCACGCTGCAAGGGAGAGCACATGCTGGTGAGAGCGGCAAAAAGGTCCGCCCAACCACCCCACCAAACTGCCCCATTCTCAGTAGAGTGGAAGGGTTTTGTACCCTATTGTAGCAGACAACCAAATCAACAGACATAGGAAAGGGGCCCCAGATTGGAGTGGGGCAGGTGGGAGAACCACATGGTCAGAAATATTAAAGGTTAATAAGCAGGTGTGCCTGTAGCTGAGTAGCCCTCCATCTGTGGGAGAAGGGCCTTGGTGTGTTAGTAAGGAAAAGGCCTCCATGTTAGTTCGCCTCAGTGACAGAGATGTCAGAGGCCTCAGTGGGAGGTAGGCCTCAGTAAGTTCGTAGGCCTCAGTGGGAGGTAGGCCTCAGTGAGTTCGTAGGCCTCAGTGTGAGGGAGCCCCCAGGTTGAAGGCGTGTGAGGCTCCAGTGTGAAGGCTGCTACGTGTCAAAAGCGATTGCGTGGTGCTCCTGTGAAGGCACGCCTCACAGGCCTTCCGGAAAGCCAGCAGATTGTGCAAAGCAACCGGGCTGCGGCGTTCTGCACCAGCTTAATTTTCCGGGTCACCGACAAGGGCAGGCCAATGTAGAGAGCGTTACAGTAGTCTAACCTTGAGATGACCGTGGCTTGGATCACCGTGGCCAAGTCGTGCCGAGACAAGTAAAGGGCCAGCCTCCGAGCCTGACGAAGATGGAAAAACGCCCCCTGCTGACGGCAGAGACCTGGGCCTCCATCGTCAGCAGAGGGCCGAGGATGACTCCCAGGCTCTTTACCGAAGGAGACGGGCATAGTGTCACGCCGTCCAGGGTCGGAAGCTCGCCATCCCCACTGCCCGGGTGACCCAGCCAAAGGATCTCCGTCTTTGCTGGATTCACCTTCAGCCTACTGGCTCCCAGCCATCCAGTAACAGCCTCGAGGCAAAGATGGAAATTAGCAGGTACGGTTTCGGGCTGGGTGTCATCAGCGTACTGGTGGCACTCCAGCCCAAAGCTACGCACCAGCTGAGCAAGTGGACGCATGTAGGTGTTAAATAATAGAGGGGAGAGTATGGCCCCCTGGGGGAGCCCACATCCTGGGCCCTTCCACACAGCTCTATATCCCAGAATTTCAAGGCAGGAAATCCCACAATACCCGCTTTGAACTGGGTTATCTGAGTCCACACTGCCATGTATCCCAGTTCAAAGCAGACAATGTGGGATTTTCTGCCTTGACATTCTGGGCCATTCCACACAGATCTATATCCCAGAGTGGGTGGTAGTATGTTGTGGAATGCTTGTGTGGGTGGGGTGTTCTGGGTGTTTTTGTGTGTTTGTAGAGTATCAGTATCAGTGCAGTCTTGTGTTGTGTTTGGAGTATAGGTGGAGTTGGTTTTTGTTTGTGGTGGTGGTAGGTGTTGTGTGTGCAGGGTCCCGTAAGGTTGGGGGGATGGGTTGTGATAGGAAGTTGTGTTGTGTTATGTTGTGTGGGTAGGAATTGCTGGAGAATTGCTCCCTCATAGAGTTTGGTTTTGTCAGTTTAACCTCAAACACCAACTGACTGAACTCAAATCACTCAGCATTCTATCCTAGCCTTGGCTGGCTCTGCCCAGCGTTACTATGGTTACTCAGCCTCCCTGCATTTTGTGTGGGCCGATGTTGGCCAATGGGTTTCGTTGGCGGCCGAGAGGATGCTGGGAAATGTAGGGTTTTTTTGTATTGTTTTGGGGCCTTCTAGGTTTTGGGGAAAGTTTCTTTGCTAAAACCTTCCTTGCCTGAGGCCTATTTGTGTTGGCAAGTTTGGTGTCTCTGCCTTGGAAGGTTTCTCTGTCTCGGTCAGTCGTTCGATGACGGGACCTCCTTTATATAACAGATTAATCTGGGTTGAATGTTGCTGTGAGGCCGGTCCAAGCCCCTCCTCGGAGGCGAGGCGGCCGGGGGATATAAAAGTTGTAAATAAATAAACGCCTCCGTAGACCTATCTATCTACCCTGGATATCTATCCAATGTATCCTTTTCTTTCTTTCTTTCTTTCTTTCTTTCTCTCTACTTATCTATCTTTCTATTTAATAAAGAGTTAGAAGAGACCCCAAGGGCCATCTAGTCCAACCCCCTTTTACCTTCATGCAGCAGAAGCACAATCAAAGCACCCCCGAGAGATGTCCACCCAGCCTCAATAGTAGTAGTAGTAGTCACAGCAACAATGTCCCCCCTTGCTGTAAGCGAGCTTTCCTCGGCTTTTGTGCAGCGTCGTTCTCTTCCCTTGTTCTATGCGCGGCCGCGGAGGCGGGGGCAGTGGCGGGAGAAGGCAGGAAAGCCGCGCGTGGGGTGGGGGGCAGGGACAGGTGTGCTCCTCCCCCCTCCCTCCCTCGCCCCGCGAGACCCTTCCTTGGTGGCGGAGGCAGGAAAGGCGCGCGTGGGAGAAAGGAAAGGTGCGCCTTGACCGCCGCCGCTGCTGACGAGGTAAAGGAGGGGGGGTTTGAATTGGGTTATTATCGGAGTCCACACTGCCACGTATCCCAGTTCAAAGCAGATAATGTGGGAATTTCTGCCTAGACATTCTGGGCCATTCCACACAGCTCTATATCCCAGAATTTCGGAGCCCTTCTCCGCCGGCGGGGAGCGTAGTGCCCTTTCCCCCGGGTCCGGCCACCCCCACGCACCTCGCCAGGCTGCTCAGCTTTGGGGACCTTCTCCCCGCAGTCCCCCCCACCGCCGCCTGCGCTCAGTTCACCCGGCCCTTCGTGGCACTCCATGGCCTGACGCTCCTCTGGCGCTGGGGGCCCTCAGGGGCCCATGCCCGCCTCTTCCCCTATCTTCTCTCCCTCCCGAGCTCAGGCCTGACTAGGCCACACCTGCCTCCCCTCCCGCTCCTGCCCCGACCTCCTTGCCGCCCTCGCCCCTCCTCTGCCTCCTCTCCCGCCTTCCACAACATCTCTGCGGGACCGCAGCCGCCTCCTCCCTCCCTGCTCCCGAGACTCAAGGCCTACCGGGTCCCCTTGGCACCTTGGGTTCCCCGGAGGCTCTCAGCGCCCCCTGGAACTCCCCAGCGCCCACTCGGGGGCGCTACTGCCCACTTTGAGAAACAGTGACCTAGAACAGTGTTTCCCAACCAGTGTGCCGGGGCACACTAGTGTGCTGTGAGCGATCATCAGGTGTTGCCTCCCCCAAGGAACCGTTTATAACAGCTTCATGACATCCTTTCACACCTCAACCGGGTCCCTGTGAACTAAACCGTAGCCATGTTCCCCATCAAGCTGCAGAGAGGCCTGAAAGTCGGTCTTTGACTCAACCCTGAGCAGGGCCCCAAAACGCCAGGGAAAGGTGCCGCCCGGCAGTTTCCCAAAGAGATAGTAACACCTGGCATCAAACAACATCCAATCCTCCGCTTCTCCCATCTAGCCCAGCTAATGAGCAAACATTCCAGAGAGATGCAGATAGAGTGAGAACAGGGGCGGTCCGTCCATGTAAGCGACCTACGCGGCCGCGTGGGGCGCCATCATGGATGGGTGCCGCCACGCCGGCCGCGCCGGGCACCATCATGGATGGCCGCCGCCACCGTCAAAGCGGAACTCCCTGCTGCAGGCAGCAGAAGGGATCGGCGCTGGCTGCGCCGCCGAAGCGGAACTCCCTGCTGCTGCCTGCAGCAGCTTCTGAGCATGCGCGGACATTCTCGCCGGGTACAGCTGGTAATTATATAGATACGATTGTAATGACTCTACAACCGTGATATTCTCCACCCTTGCAATTCCTCCTGTCCTGACGTCATGGGCAGAAGACGTTGTGCTTTGTGAGCCTCCGAGGCCCGTCCTCTGAACCAGCGCAGCTGGGGAGAAAACCCCTGGAATCGAGCCGTGTGGAGCGCCCTCCCACCCCCTCGTTTTCAGAACCTGGAAAGAGTGGTCCCGGGATAAACTACTCCCGTCGTGACTATTATTATTATTCGGCCTCCCTTCTGTGCTCAACAGTGAGGCAGGTGCCCTACCCGAAAGCAGCCACTCACCTCGACGAGGTGCTGCTCCCATGCGCGACTCCTAGAAAGGAATAAGACGCAAGTGAGAGACGCACGAGGCGCCACTTGGGCAGAAAAAAGGAAACGCAAAGAGACAGAATGGCGGGCGACGCGTGGCTCGAGAGCGGGACGTGAGGGAAAGGTGACCTGGGGGTCCTCCTCGTGGGGATTTATTTATTTATTTATTTATTTGAATTTATCCGTCGCCACTCCCATTCGACTCGGGGCGACTTACAGGCAATAAAACGACAATAAAGAATATAAACAACCACCATCACAACATTCACAGCTGCAATTAAAATCATTAGGGTTAAAACAACAGCCATAAAATACAAATACCATCAGAGAGGGCGGGATCAAGTCCACCATTCCTCACAGCCTGAGGCCCTTTCCCCCCTCAGCCACTTAAGCAAGAAAGGGCCTCAGGCTGTGAGGAATGGTGGACTTGATCCCGCCTCTGATGGTATTTGTATTTTATGGCTGTTGTTTTAACCCTAATGATTTTAATTGTTAGAATGTTATATGGAATTGTTTATGTATGCCCCCATGTGTTCCATTCTCTCCCTCTCCCCTTATGGTAAGGGGAGGGGGCGGATGCAGACCCTTCGGCCCCCCAGGTCATCAGTGACCGGAATTCCGGCCACAGGTCCGGTAGAAGTTGGACAGCCCTGATATAGAGTACCTAATACCCAAAACACGCCTTATCCCCCCATCAGTCCCGTTATCTCTTCTGTCCATTCCACTCTTCTCTCTACATCTCTGTTCTCAAAGGTCAAAGAGCATCCACAGCGGAATCCAATCCCACCTTCTCGGCTTTGAACTGGAATATATGGCGCGCGCACACACTCTATATATCTATATCTGCTTAGAAATGGGTTATCTCAGTGCCCTTCCACACGGCCCTATAACCCAGATTATCAAGGCTGGAAGTCCCCCCCCCCCCCGGCACAAAGCCCGCTTCTTCTTCTTCTGCACCAGGAGCAATGATGGAGAACCCAACGGACACATTGGCGTCACCTTTCTCTTCTAAGTTTCATGAATAGTTTTATATTTTCAAACTTAAATGTTTGTAATTTGCACCTTTATCTATATATATAAAGGAACAGTCGTCATGTGAAGACTACCTCAAACAGAGAAACCTTACAAGGCAGAAACACAAAACTTGCCAACAGAAATAGGCCTCAAGCAAGGTACGTTTGTAGCAAAGAAACTTTCCCCCAAAACCTAAAAGGCCCCCAAAACAACGAAAAAACTACATTTCCCAGCATCCTCCGGGGCTGCCAAAGACTCCCCAGCCTCTACATTCTGACAACATGATTGGCTGCCAATAAGGGCGGATTTGCATAACTGCTGTACTGGCCAGCCAACATGAACATTCCGACCCATAACAAACTGTCAGATGACTGCCAGAGCCTCCTCCAACACTTTCCAATCAGAAGCCCATGATGGAGATCAACACCATTCAAGGGGAGCTCTTCTTCCTTTCCCAAAAGATCTCCAGTGGCTTGGAATTCCACATTAATAAGAGGACCATCCAGCAACAATGGGGTTTGCCAAGGAGGGTGCTCCAGCCCCTCTATATGCTGGCTCCAAGGGATGGAGGTCATCACCAAGTACCTTCTGATGCCCAGCGCTGGAAGAGCTCCCTCAGATGGCCTGTCCATGAGGAAAGCCTCACCGGACATCGACCAATGGGTGCAAAAGACACAGAGCAGGACATCTTGAAAAAGAGAGGAGCAGAAAGTAAGCTAGACATGAAGATCTTGAGAAAGGTGGCTCAAAAGGAGACGGAAAGGATTTTACACAGTCCCCCAACAGACACTGGACGCACCTGTGAAGGTAGAGATCCCCTGACAGGACAAGCCCTCCCCAAGCTGAGCCGTCCTGGCCATGGTACAAGTCAAACCCCAAGGACTGCAGGCAAAGAGCTGAGGCACAAACATAACACACCCCATTCACTCACAACAATTCCAACCCTGACATACTCAGACTTTCTCGCATCTCCTAAATAGGGCACATCTATGTATCTATCTATCTACCTACCTATCTATGTATATAATAAAAGTCAGTGTTTGCGGGTGGTAGTGCGGTGGTGCAGAGAGAGAAATATGTGCCAGCATTCCGATTGGTTGCCACTGTGGGATTATTCGCATAAAGGACACCGATTGGCCAACCTCAGAACTCCGACACTCTAAGGCAGTGTTTTCAACCTTTTTTGAGCCGCGGCACATTTTTGACATTTACAAAATCCTGGGGCACACCACCAACCAAAGTGACACAAAGTGAGACTCTAACACAGTCATACATATAGTTAATATGTTTTTAAATGTATTTATACAAGTTCGAAGCCGCAGGTCGGTGTGAGCTGCCGGCTGTCAGCCTAGCTCATTGTTTACCTAAGCAATTTGAAAACAGATTTAGCTGTGATTAGAGAAATTAAGGTTAAGGTTTTCCACTGACATTACGTCCAATCGTGTCCAACGCCGGCCCCTAGGCTTAGAAATTGAGATGAGCGCCACCCGCCAGAGTAAGACACGACTGGACTTAATGTCAAGGGGAAAGGTAGGTAAAGGTCTTCCCCTGACATTAAGTCCAATCATATCCGACTCTGGTGCTCATCTCCAGAGTCCCACAGCCAGTGTTGTCCGTAGACACCTCCAAGTTCATCTCGCCACTGGCATGACTTCATGGAGCACTGTTACCTTACTGCTGGTGCGGTACCTATTAATCTACTCGCATTTGCATGTTTTCAAACAGCATGTTATCGCTTATGTTTTGAGTTTTATTGATGGTATTGTTTTATAATTGCTGCTGTGTTGTTATGTGTTATTGCAGTGTTTCCCAACCTTTTTTGAGCCGTGGCACAAAGTCCTGGGGCACACCACCAACCAAAATGACACAAAATAACACTCTAACACAGTAATACATATAGTTAATATGTTTTGAAATGTATTTATACACTCAGTGTGGAACCTGGGCCTGTTTCGATGAACACAACATAGATATCCTGGCAGGAATGGCAGAAAGACACAAACTTCCCACACAATACTCCCATAACCAAGAGAAAACTGCTATAAGAGTTTGGTGGGCATTGACCTTGGGTTTTGGAGTTGTAGTTCACCTATATCCAGAGAGCACTGTGGACTCAAACAATGTTGGATCAGGACCAAACTTGGCACTCAATATGCCCAAATGTGAACACAGATGGAGTTTGGGGGAAACAGACCTTGACATTTGGGAGTTACAGTTTCTGGGATTTATAGTTCACACACAATCAAAGAGCATCCTGAACTCTTGCAACAATGGAATTGAACCAAACTTGGCCTATTGAACTTTCATTACCAACAGAAAGTACTGAAAGGGTTTGCTTGGGAATTGACCTTGAGTTTGGAAGTTGTAGTTCACCTACACCTGGAGAGCACTCTGGACTCAAACAATGTTATGTTGTGTTGTTGTTTGTTTTCTATCCAGAACCACAATGTTGGAAGGAGGCTCACCACTTTAAGGTCCCTCAAACAGGCATGGGAAAACTTCGGCCCTCTGGGTGCTTTGGACTCCAACTCCCAGCATTCCTCACAGCCTGAGGCCCTTTCCTGCTTAAGTGGCTGAGGGGGGGGGGGAGGAAAAGGGCCTGAGGCTGCTAGGAATGGTGGGAGTTGGAGTCCAAAACACCCGGAAGGCCCAAGTTTGCCCATGCCAGCTTCAGACAGAGACCTCTTCCTCCCCTCCCCCTTCGCGCCCTTTCTTCCCCCTCCTGCCCAACACTTACTTTTTCTTCTCCACTCGGGCTCCCTTCTTCCCAGCCTCGCTCTGCTCGCTTTGCCTCGTTTTGCTCACGCTGCCGCTTCTGCCGCCATTTTGATCCAAGGGGGCAGCGTGAGCGGCAGAAGTGGCAGCGTGAGCAAAGCGAGGCAAAGCGAGCAGAGCGAGGCTGGGAAGAAGGGAGCCCGAGTGGAGAAGAAAACGTGTCCGGCAGGAGGGGAAGAAAGGGGATTGGAGGTTCCAGTTTCCCACGGCACACCTGATGATTGCTCGTGGCACACCGGTTGGGAAACACTGCTCTAAGGCACCAGATTATTTGGATAAAGGACTGTGATTGGCCAGCCTCAGAACTCCCAACACTCTAAGGCACCAGACAGAGGGCATTGGTTGCCACTGAGAGACAATTTGCATAAAGGACTCTGATTGGCCAGCAAAACTGATTGCAACTGAATGCTTAATTTAATGAAATGACAGTTTTTTCACCTTGAAAATGGAATGTTCATTTTCTGGGAGGTGCCAAGGAATATGCGACAGCATTTCGATAGGCTGCCACTATGGGATTATCTGCATAAAGGGTTCTGATTGGCCAGCCTCAGAATTCCAACATTCTACGGCCTCAGACAGAGGGGATTGGTTGCCACTGAAATGGTATTTGCATAAAGGACTCCGATTGGCCATCCACAATCCAACATTCTAAGGTAACTCATAGAGAAAAGGAAAGGCCTCAGGCAGTCAGACACTACAGCCCACAGCAGTGACGGATCAGGACCAAACTTGGCACACAAGGGCGCAATGGCCCACTTCACAACGTGACCCAAACTTGTCAACCGATGACCAATACAGACCAAAATTAGCACACAGAGCCCCCTTGACCCACTCAACACCCTGGTGCTGTTTCAAGGAGGACGGACCACAGATGATGGGACTTGAAATACCTTCACTCACCTTCCGAGGCCGCTGCAACCCTCATCCAAAGAATGATCAAGACCAAATGTGACATACAGGGCCCCCAAGACCCACTCTACACCCTGGTGCTGTTTGGAGGGGGATGGACCACGGCCAATGGGACTTGCAGTACCTTCACTAAGTTCCTGAGACCGCTGCAAGCCACGTAAACATCTAATAGGAACCTAACCTTGGCACACAATGCCTTCCACAAATAACCCGCGCACCGCCGGGACCCCAAGGTAGTAAATAAATAAAGAAATAACTATTATTATTATTATTATTAATACATATATCTTTCTGTTTAATTGCTATTAAATTTTTAAAAAATTAATTTCTAGGGGGGCGGAGAGTAAATGTCTTTCTGCAAAGGGGGCGGGAGGTCTTCCGATTGACCAGCCTCAACATACCAACATTCTAAGGCAGCAAACAGAGGGGATTGGTTGCCACTGAGGGGGTATTTGCATAAAGGACTCTGACTGGCCAGCATCCAAGAATCCAAGCCTCTACATTCAAACAACATGATTGGTTGCCACTGAGGGAGAATTTGCTAAACCGGCTCTGATTGGCCAGCTTCTAGATTCCAACATTCTAAGGCAGGGATGGGCAACTTACGGCCCGTGGGCCGGATGCGGCCCAGCGGCTGATTCTGTCCGGCCCGGGGAGAAGGGCGTCGGGGGTGGGGCCAAGAGGCAAGGGTGCCACTGCCGCCATCCCATCGCAGGCTCTGTGGGGGCCTGTGTCGGCAG
>JARBWK010001421.1:0-19251 GCA_030556195.1 Anolis apletophallus | reverse complement strand
ATTTTTAACTGCCTTGCCTTCGAAGAAAGGGGTAATTAGCCCCAAACGGCTCTGCAATTATGTGAGAAACACAAAAACACCAATTTTGCCACCCCCAAAATAGGTGTGCGATTATTATGCAGTGACAACCTCTTATGCAGAGAAACATGACAAGTATTTCCTAGCTGATTGGAGGATTTTTCTTTATACTTTCTGAGTATTTTCTATCTTAACACAGGATTATTTCAATCTTTGATACTAAGTACCTGTATTTACAATTTCATCAGTGAACAAAACATATTCCTGGTATAATAGTCACTTGTAGAACATAAGGTGAACTTTTTTCATGTAAATATGCTAAAGATCACCCTCTTAAATATACCCAAAATCATATGTAAATACCATTAATTCCAATGCAAGACTGCTATAAAGGCTACTGTAGCAGCAAATCTGGAGTCCCAAAACTCCTAGGTGTTACCTTTTTGTTCACAGGTTGCGTGGACGCGCGAGCACAGGAACGAGAGAAGACGTAACAACCGTACTGTATGCAATGAAGCCAAAGTTTATTTGCACACGTCAGTTGACGGGACCTGCCCACAGAACGAGCTGCCTCAGGGCAAGAGCCCTCAACATTCTCTTCCTTTCCCTTATATACATGCTATGGCGGCAGGTCCCGTCTCCTCCTTTCTTCATCATTTTCATTGGTTCACATCATCAACACATTTCTATTATCCAATTAAACATCATATTATTTGGCAGTACATTCTACTTGCATTCTTATTTGTTAAACAGCACTACGCAGTAGTTATTCTTCATTCCCACAGTGTGTTATCTGCCATATGAGCAGCCTGTACCTGAATTAGTTAACATTTCTAAGCCGTCCCTCTATGCCAGCAAGGGAGGAACGGTTTCATTTACCCACATGCGCAGTTTCTACCAATCAGATACAATGTAAACAAACGCACGTTGGAGCCAGCTAGGCCAATCACGGCCAGTGTTATCAGTGAAAGGCACATGATGTACCCTAACAAATCACAGCTTTCAGCCTGACCCACCAATCAAAGTGCATTATTCTCGTAATGGCATTTAGCATGATTTTTGGCAAGCTATCCCGCTATACTAAGTTCTGTGCTTGTGCATCACTCTCCCCTGACTGTACTTCTGCTAAAAGTGCCAATTCTGCTTTACTACTAGTCTTTGGATGTGTTGTAAATTTTTAAAAACCTCACAAGTCTTCAATAAAATTGACACTTTAATAAACATATCAAACCATAACCTTGTAAAAAAGCGGCCATGCCAGTGTATAAATAGTTCTGTCCAGCTGAAGCTTCAAGAAGTCCTTCTACAGCCTTATCCTTTCTTAACTCAATGTACTACAGAGTTCAATGGTTCTGCTCGAATGTTCCCCAGGTCAAGAGATGAATCTGTCTCTCATCAATCTCTCCAATTACAGCCCTGTGAAAGAAATTACATGATGATGAACATCAAAATAAAACAAATATTGCTTTCATTAGACACAGAAAGTACAGCACAACTTAGCTACATTGTCCATGTACTGCTTAAAAACATCTTATGATACATAGGAAAAATTCTGAACAGACTTTGCTTTTTTTGGGGGTAACTTTCACAAGGATTATCCCCTTCTAAATATAAATTATATAAAACCTTATAGCTTAGTTCTTTTATGGGAAGCAGCATTTTGTGAGGAAAGTCTAAACACTTATTTTATTTTTTTTTATTTTTTTAAAAAAAGCTAAGTTCTTTGCAGACTGCACCAGAAAGATGGCAGTGGCATTTCGGAAACATAGGAACATAGACATTGCATAAGTACTACACAAAGGGTGGTGGCTAGTTCACCAAAAGGGGGAACTGTTTGGGCCCTGTTTCAATTTACTGCAATAATGCAAAAATAACCTTGAAAATATGGATCAATTGGTAGCTGCAGAGAAACTCGTAGCAAAAATACATATATTGTAGCTTTCAAACAAGCCACTAATAAGAGGCTTTTGTTGCTACTTCATAACTCTTAATTTTGCTCCTTTTATTAATCATAATGTAAATATCTGATATGTAGGATGTATTTTCATTCGCTGGACCAAATTGAGCACAAATACCCAATACACCCAAATTTGAATACTGGTAGGGCTCTGGGGGAATTAATTTGTCCTTTGGGAGTTGTAGTTGCTGGGATTTATAGTTCACCTACAATCAAAGAGCATTCTGAACTCCACCAACAATGGAATTGAACCAAACTTGGGATACAGGACTCCCATGGCCACCAAAAATCACCTGAAGGGTTTGGTGGGTATTGACCTTGAGTTTGGGAGTTGTAGTTCGCCTACATCCAGAGAGCACCGTGGACTCAAACAATGATGGATCTGGACTAAACTTGGCATGAATACTCAATATGCCCAAATGTGAACACTGGTGGAATTTGGGGAAAATAGACCTTGATATCTGAGAGTTGTGGTTGCTGGGATTTCTAGTTCACCTACAATCAAAGAACATTCCGAACCCCATAAACGAGAGAATTGGGCCAAACTTCCCACACAGAACTGCAGTGATCAACAGAAAATACTGCGTTTTCTGATGGTCTTTGGTGACCCCTCTGACACCCCCTCGCGACCCCCCCCCCAAGGGTCCCGACCCCCAGGATGAGAAACGCTGGTATAGACTGACATAATATATAGGAAAAGCAAATCCTATTGTGGTGACTTTTCTTTTGTGTCAGGAGCGACTGGAAAACTGCAAGTCACTTCTGGTATGAGAGAATTGGCCATCTGCAAGAATATTGCCCAAGGAATACTCGGATGTTTGATGTTTTACCCTGCTCTCGCTCCCGCCGGCTTCCCAGGTGCGGCTGGTGGGGACGAGGAGAGGGCCTTCTCGGTGGTGGCTCCCCCGTCTGTGGAATGCGCTCCCTAGCGACATATGATCAATTCCATCCCTCCTGACATTTAGGAAAAAAGTGAAAGCCTGGATGTGGGACCAGGCATTCGCATAGTAGCACAGGACAGCACTTTAGCAGTTTTAATGGGAAGTTGGTGAATAGGGCTCAATGCTTTTGTGGACGGAACACTGTTTTTAACATAGGTGAATGCATAGGATGGGTGATTGTATTTGTATTTTAATGTATTTTAGGGTCAAATGCTGGAGGGTTTTATATTGTGTTTTTATACTGTGATTGTGATGTAGGCATCAAATTGTGCCTTGTGGAAGCCGCTCTGAGGCCCCCCCCTCGGGGGTTGAGAAGAGCGGGGTAAAATGCCGCAAATAAAGAAATAAAGAAGTCCTTGTGGGAAGCTTCTCATGTCCCCACCTGGGGATTTGGAGCTGACAGAAGGAGCTCAACCTGGTCTCCCTGGATTAGAACCCCTGACCTGTTGATCAGCTGTCCTGCCAGCACAAGAGTTTAACCCATTGCACCACCGGGGGAATGACTATGTGAACAGCATGAGAGGTTAAATGCCCAGGATTCTTGGTGGTGCCTCCGCCCGCCCCCCTTGCGCCCCAAACTCTGGAACGCCCTTTCCAGGGAAATTAGATAAGCCACCAGCTAAGACACCAGCTAAATTAGATGACCAAACAAATGACTCTGGCACTGTAACCTTACTCTTAACTTGTTTTGTGGCTGGGGGTTCAACATGGTTGTACTGCCTATTTTAATTAGTCGCTATTGCTGAATTTTTATTATTTTATTTAAATTGTGTAGCTTTTTTTTCTTATTTTTTGTAAATGTTGCCTTATGTTAACTGGTATTGTTATTGTTATAAATGTTTGTGTATTTTACATGTTTTAATGTCACTACTAGCCATCCCCTGCCACGCGTTGTTGTGGCCTAGTCTGTGTATATGTGTATATGTGTGTCTATATATTTGTCTATATGTGTATATGTGTTTGCGTGTCTATATATATACATGTGTTGTAATGTAATGTTGTTTGTTGGCTTTTAAAGTCCCTTCTGCCGTGTTTTTATGAGCGATGGTTACTTGTTGGTCTGATAGGTGTATTGTGTCCAAATTTGGTGTCAATTCGTCCAGTGGTTTTTGGATTATGTTAAACCCACAAACGAACATTACATTCTTATTCATATAGATTGTGTGCTGTTCTGTAAACCGCCTTTAGTCCCTTCTAGGAGATGCAGGTGGGATATAAATGAAGTTATTATTATTATTATTATCATGTTTTATAGATTGCTGTTTTATTTTTTGTTTTTGCAAGTTTATGCATTTTCTATTAATATAGTAATTAAATTAAATATATATTCACATTCTGTATACCTTTCTCCCTTGTTCATCTTTTCCCCTTTGTTTTCTTTGTTATTACATTTTAAAATCAAATGTATTTTAAAAGCCTAGTTTGCTAATAGAGCTGTGTTGAAAGGATAAGACCGTTGTCATTGTAAACGTAGGAGAATAACCATGATAGGAGATAACACTTGTAGGAGAAATGCTTTCCTGGTGATCAGAACAGTAACCGGCCATAATTTTAATGCTGATTTCTATGTGTATTCCCATGTCCAGAATGAAAATTCATTTCTCAATTTATTTATGGATGTCAGCAATGACACGTAAATTGAAGAAGTATAACTAGTTAAAACTTGTGCGCCAGCTGCGCCCGTACCTTGGGAAGTCTGACTTGGTCACGGTGGTCCACGCTCTGGTTACATCCCATATAGATTACTGCAATGCTCTCTACGTGGGGTTGCCTTCGAAGACTGTTCGGAAGCTGCAACTGGTCCAATGGACAGCAGCCAGGTTGATAACAGGAGCGGCATTCAGAGAGCGTACAACTCCCCTGTTGTGCCAGCTCCACTGGCTGCCAGTTTGCTACCGGGCACAATTCAAAGTGCTGGCTTTAGCCTTTAAAGCCCTAAACCAGGGCTGCCCAGGAGGTCGATCGTGATCGACCAGTCGATCCCGGGACTGATGGAGGTTGATCCCAGCCGGATGGGGCACTTCTCAGAGGGGGGCGGAGCCAGGCTGTGCCAAGCTCCGCCCCTCCCCGACTTCGACACTCCCAGCAGCTTCTCCAGGCTTGAGGATGGCAATGCCAAGCCAGCCTTGTGCTAGCTATGCCACCACTGGTTGGCATTGCCATCCTCAAGCCTGGAGAAGCTGCTGGGAGCTCCAAAGCCGGAGGGGAGGGGCGGAGTTTGGCACGGCCTGGCTCCGCCCCCTGGCTTCCGCTCTACCCGCAGCTTCTCCAGGCTTGAGGATGGCAGTGCCAAGCCAGTAGTGGCATAGCTACAAGGCTGGCTTGGCATTGCCATCCTCAAGCCTGGAGAAGCTGCTGGGAGAGCGGAAGCCAGAGGGGGCGGAGCCAGGCCGCACCAAGCCCCGCCCCTGCCCCTCCCCTCTCCAGCCTTGAGGAGGTAGGTAGATCTTTCTGACTTGGTTTTATTATAAGTAGCTCGTGTGCTGAAAAAGTGTGGGCACCCCTGCCCTAAACTGTTTTGGCCCAGATAACCTGTCCAAACGCATCTCTCCCTATGAACCATCGAGATGTTTAAGATCATCCGGAGAGGCCCTGCTCTCTCTTCGCAGGCACGATTGGCGGGGATGAGAGACAAGGCCTTTTCAGAGGTGGCTCCTCGGCTTTGGAACGACCTCCCTAGTGACATCAGATCGGCCCCCTCCCTCCTTACATTTCGCAAGAAAGTCAAGACCTGGCTGTTTGAGCAGGCATTTGTTGATGAAACATAACGGTTTAATTAGATCTATGGAATGACGATGACGTGACGGAAAATGATTTCAACGTGACGCTGAGACTGCATTTGTATGTTTTAATTTCTATTTGTTATGTTATATGGTTATTGTTTGGTTTTGTTTTGCTCGTGTTTTTGATTGAAGGGCAGAGACTGCCCTTGTGTAAACCGCCCCGGGTCGTCTTCGGGCTCAGAGGGGCGGTATAGAAAAATCTATCTATCTATCTATCTATCTATCTATCTATCTATCTATCTAGATATATATAAAAGTCAGTGTTTGCGGAGGAATATGTGCCAGCGTTGTGATTGGCTCCCAGCCTCTACATTCTGACAACATGATTGGTTGCCAGTGAGGGAGTATTTGCATAACGCCTCTATTGGCCAGCCAACACGAACATTCCGACCCTCTAAACTGACAGAGAAGGATAAGGCAAAGGCCTGAGGCAGTCAGGCATGGTGGGAGTTTAAGCCCAAAACACTTTGCGACCCCTTTGCGACCCCAAACAATGAGAGAACAAGACCAAATTTGCCACACAGAACCCTCAAGACCCACTCTACATCCTGGTGCAGTTTGAGGGAGCAGCCTCAGCCTGAATGGACATTAAGGCTTCCTAAGCCTCAGCCTGAATGGACAGTAAGGCTTCCTAGGCCTCAGTCTGAATGGACAGTAAGGCTTCCTAGGCCTCAGCCCATTTCAAATAACCCGGGCACCGCCGGGTCCCAAAGCTGAAGCAGCCAAATCAAGGAGTTATGGAACTCCGAGTATAAGTTAACTTTATCAAGCTACCTGAACGTGCGGGTTCAAGGATGAGGGAAAACACACGACAACTGTGAAGTAGGTGAAAAATCAAACAGGTTTATTCTGGCACCAGCTGGAGGGCTTCTGCCAGCAGAACACGCTGCAATCAGGGGCAAAAGACCCCGTCACTTTCAATACAAAGACATTTATACCCCAATGGAGGCATTTCAGTTAAGCCCACCCCTTCTTCATGGATAAAAACAATCATAATTGGCTGGTGATTACTGTTGTTACATGACATCTCATTAATCCAATAAACATTACATTTCCATTTGCATCACATCTCAAAGTCACACCTCTAAATAAGAACAATAGTCATTTAGTATGTTAGTCTTTCTCACAGTACAGTATCAGTGCTAAGTCTCTGATGTTCCCAGGTTGAAACATTGACTTCCAGGCTCCGTGCCAGCAACGGAGGGGGTCAGACTCTCTGTCATGCGCAGTGCTTTCTCAATTCGCATTAAGTTCTCCCATAGCACAACCTGTACTGTTCCATCCATTCTAAGCCTATGTTATCTTCTGTTAGGCACAGAGTGCATCAAAACGCCTCAATCACAGTGTTATTTTCACATTGCAAGTGCCTGCCTGATTTTTGGCACAAGAACCCACTTTTCAAAGCTCTACACGTGTGCAGCATCACTCTCTGACTGTACTTTTTGCACGGAAAGTACCAAAACCCGCTTTATTCCAGAATTTCTTTTCTTGTGGGAAACTCATCACAAGGAGTTTCCTACACACACGTCTGGAACACCTTAAGAGGACCAATTCACTCTCCAGTCCCGTGGGACCACAGGTTCTCCAATTCGGACAGCATGCACACCTTTTACTGTATCTACGGAATTCTGCACTGCCCGAGCACAACATTTGAGCAAAATGGGCAGACAGCACATTATGATTAGCACTGAGCATATCACCACTATGATTATCATCACAAGGGACCGCAACCAATGCAAATTAGGTAGCCAGTCTAGCAAAGTACTCCAAAAATCACTTGGAGCTGAGTAAGTCTTCTGTATATCTCTAGCAACACTCTGAATCTTGTTCAGGTCCAGCTCAATGTCTCCACTCTTGTTTATAAAATGACAGCAGGATACATTCAGCCACGCACAGAGACCCCCCTCTTTGGACAGGAGGTAATCTAGGGCCAACTTCTGCTGCATAGCCATTCTTGCCAAAGAATTCACCTCCACCTGCATGGATGTCATTCCTTCATAGGTGTCATTGGCTAAAGATTCCAAGTCATAGGATAACACACGCAACTGTTTTATGCTCCAAGCCACACCCAACCTGGGCTCTGCAATTGCTATAAACCTCTGGCCTTCAGTTAGAAAAGTCTTGTCAGGATCATACCCATAGCGTTGCACATCAGCAAATGAGCGCTTATGGACATGTAAGTACAAATTAGTCACATGAGTCTCCTTGGGGAGCACTCTCAAACCCCCAGGCTGCAGGGTGCCTAGGGTACAAACTCCAGACCAAACTACAGGAAGCACAGGCATTGCCACTTTTCCACAAATCCAAACAATTCCCTCGGGAAGTCCAGTGGCACGATACCCTAAACGTCTAGCAGGCAAATTCTGAACCAGGTTCACTATAGCATTCTCATGATGGTTTCTGAACAATATGTGAGTGCAGTTTGAGCTCTCCCAACTCCAAGTCCAGACACCTGTTGTTCTCAGACCACAACGTCCTCTGTACCTGCTATGCACTGTAATCATGTGATCACAAGCAGGATAGGAACCTAGCTCAATCTGCTTAAAAAGCTCATACATGCCAAGCCTCTGGCTTCCTGCATAGTAAGGCCTCTCCTCCTTCTCCCATTTAAAACACAGCGCAGCCTTTAACACAGGTGAACGGTGAGTTATCATGAACCAAGCCCTTTCTGCTTCCCCTCCCATCAGTTCCTGCTTTCCCTTGGTGCCATTCCATCCTCTCAATGTCAACACCCCGCTAGGAACTATCGGCCATCCTGACTTATGGCTAGAAGGGCCTTGACTGCAAACCCAGCATGAATTCAAACTCAGTTCATGTGACATGTTAGTTATCAATCTATGAAACATATTTTGCTCCCACCCCCCGTGTGTCCCAGTAATGTACAATGTCAATATCAGAGCCATATACCCAAAAATAGTCCTCACTCCCACCGGGCGCTTACTCCTGTAACGCTGTCCCATTAGGATGCTAAGCCACCACCTCAGTGAGAGTGCCTTTGGCTCTGTCCATCTTTCTTGCGTTGGACCACCATTACCCGGATTGGGAGCGATGGTATCAGACGACTCTTCTGTGGCCTTCTTCTTCTGTGTGCCCCTTAAATAGGGCGTCGCAAAGTATTTGTAATCCTTAGGCGCAGGGGATTGCTTGGATCCACGGAAGACTCCAAAGCAACCGGCGCCCTTTTCACCCGACTGTAGTGTACCCATGGACGAATGCCTTCCACCTTGACCGCCGTTGGGGTGCTCAGCAGCACGGTGAATGGACCTCTCCATCTGGGCAGCAAAGGGCGCACCTGCCACTCCTTGATGAGGACGGATTCGCCAACTGAAAAAGAGTGAAGAGAAGTAGAAGGGAGAGGGGGTCGCAAATCTGCAGTATATTGACTAAGTTTCTCTAGCTGTTTCCCTAACATCTGGACATCTTGCAGGGTTTGCTGGTGTCCTAACACATGACTATCAGAAGTCAGTCCACACATAGGTTTTAAGTTCAATGGAGGCCTGCCATACAGTCGCTCAAAAGGTGACAAGCCTGTCTTCTTATGAGGGGTACATCTGACCCTCAGGAGGGCTAAAGGTAACGCCATCCTCCAGTTCAACTTAGTCTCTTGGCAAATCTTTGCTAAACAGTTTTTCAAAGTCCGATTGGCTCTTTCTGCCCTGGCAGAAGACTGCGGGTGGTACGCACAATGAAGACGCCACGTGATCCCCAACAATTTGCACAGTCCCTGGACCACGTGGTGCACATACGCTGGCCCGTTATCTGAGCCTATCTGCAAAGGCATGCCGAATCTAGGAATAATGTCTTTCATGAGGCCTTTCACTACCTCAGCTGACTTCTCCGTGCGTGTAGGAAAAGCTTCAATCCAACCCGTGTAAGAATCCACAAAAAGCAACAAATAGTGGAAGCCTCCACTCATTGGCATTTCTGTAAAGTCTGTCACTAACACTTCAAAGGGCCAATTCCCTTGATACTGTATCCCAGGCGCTTTCAAAGGCCCCTCTCTTGGGTTATTCTTTGCACATGTCCAGCATCTCTGTGCAGCCAGGGACGTCAAGCTGTGCAGCCCGTTGATGAACATCTGTCTTTCTAGGAGCGCTGCCAGGGCGCTTTTCCCTAGGTGTGTATTCTCATGGTAAAACTGTACTATGTGCCACGCTTTTGTCTTAGGAACAAATACGCGGTTGTCTGGCATTTTTATGAAACTGTCTTCCCATTCTCCACCCTCACTCAAAGCCCACTCCTCCTCCTCTCTAGTGTAATTGCATTTCTCCACTTTGGGCTCTGAGTCAGTGAGATTTAACATTACAGGTATGTATTTCTGAGTAGCTACTTCTTTGGCAGTCAGATCCGCTAGCCTATTTCCCTGAACCACCGGGTCATTACCTTTTTGATGTGATTTACAGTGCATCAAAGCCACTTTACTAGGGAGCCAAACAGCATCCAACAAATCCAACATCGCATCTGCATATTTGACCGCCTTTCCAGCAGAAGTCAAAAAGCCTCTTTCCCTCCACAATGCCCCATGGCAATGAAGCGTTAAAAACGCAAAACGAGAATCCCCAGTTTCCAAAGCACGAGTCAGTGCAATCAGCTCAGCCAGTTGGGCCGAAGACCCAGGAGGCAAAGGTTCCGCTTCAAGAACCCCATCCTCCCAGGTGACAACAGCATAGCCGGCATAACGCACTCCCTCTCTTATGAAACTAGATCCATCCGTGTATAGGGTTAAATCTACCTGTTCCCAAGGGAAATCACGCAAATCGGGCCTACTGGAATAAACCAAGTCCATTGTCTCAATGCAGTCATGTTGTGAGGGATCTGAAGGGCTGGGTAAAAGTGTTGCGGGATTTAACATGGGACACATCTCCAAGGTAACGAGGGGGTTATTACACAAGACACCCTCATACTTAGTCAGTCGCTCATTTGTCAGCCAACGCGGACCCTTTGAATCTAACAGTGCTTTTACATGATGTGGGACCCTCACGGTGAGTGCTCTCCCTAGGGTGAGCTTGGTGGCTTCTCTGATTAAATCCACCGCAGCTGCAACAGCCCTCAAACAAGGGGGAAGCCCCCTGGCTACTGTGTCTAACTGTTTGGACAAATAGGCTACAGGGCGTTGCCATGTACCTAAATACTGTGCCAATCCCTATGGCCGTCCCATCTCTTTCTGCAGCAAAGAGATAGAACGGTTTGTCTAAATCTGGCAGGCCCAGCGCAGGTGGTGAAATTACAGCTTCCTTCAGCATCTGGAAAGCTTGGTCACAATCTTCTGTCCACTCAAAAGGATCTTTATTACTTCCTCTGGTGGCTTGATACAATGGCTTTGCAATGACAGCATAATTAGGAATCCAATGTCTTACATAAGAAGTGGTTCCTAGAAACTCTCTTGTCTGTCTTCTGTCTTTGGGGGTTGGAATAGCACAAATGACTTCCTTTCTCTCAACTTCCAACACTTTGCTCCCTTGAGTCAAGCCAAAGCCTAAGTATTTAACTTTCTTTTGACACAACTGTGCTTTCTTTTGGACACTTTGTATCCTTTCTCTTCCAACACTTTCAACAGTTCTAGAGTGTAATGCTCACACCCTTCTTTAGTCTTTGTACTGACCAACAGGTCATCTACATATTGAAGCCACACACCTTCAGTCTCTGGAATTTCAAAATCTGACAAGTCCTTAGCTAAGGCCTGGCCAAAAATGGTAGGGGAATTCTTATAACCTTGAGGCAATCTACACCACGTTGCTTGACGTCTTTGTCCTCCCTTTGGGGTCTCCCATTGGAAGGCAAAGATAGGTTGTGAGATAGGAGCTAGCCTAATGCAGAAGAAAGCATCACGTAAGTCCAATACAGAGAACCAAGCAGCTTTACTTGGTATTAGACTCATCATTATATATGGATTTGGGACAACAGGGGTTAATGTCACTGTGGCTTGATTGACAGCCCTTAGGTCTTGCACAATGCGAAACTTTCCATCTGATTTACGAACTGGGAGGAGGGCCGAATTCCAAGCTGACTCACAATACACAATAATCCCATGATGTAACAGTCTTTGTAACTCTCCTTGGATTCCTTCCACAGCATCTCTACTGATAGGGTACTGGGCCTTTCTCACGGGAAGCTGACCAGTTCTTATCTCTACCACCACAGGGGCAACATTTATCGCCATTCCTGGTTCATTATCTTCCGCCCAGACCCTGGGAGTCCGTTCCCAGCACCAAACTGTATCTTTCTTTCTAACTTGTTGCAATCTAAACAATCTGTATTCTTCTTGCTGTGGGACTGTGAGTTCCAACTGGCCTGTTTCCAAAAAATTCCAACCTTGCCCTTATCTTCGCCAGAATGTCTCTCCCAAGTAAAGGGATTGGACAATCTGGGACATACAGTAACTTATGTATCACCTCTCTCCCAGCAATGTTGCACTTTCTTTGCTGTAACAAAGGACATTTCTGTGGCTTTCCTGTCACTCCAACAACCTTGATGTGCTGACCACTAGGGGGTGCTAATTTCTTGTTCACTACAGACTTATCCGCGCCGGTGTCTACTAGGAACTTTACACGTTGACCTTCCACATCTACGGCAATCAAAGGCTCCTCTGGGTCAAGTAACAGAAAAGCCCTGCCAACACTTCAACATTCATCTTCCCACTCAACTTCCTCCTCTTCTTCTTCCTCCTGCAAGGCAGCAGCCATAACAGCCTCCCATAAGGCCTATAACTTCCTCTGCCTTTTCCCCTAGGCTTTCCTGATCCTCTGGCTGGAATTTTGACTCTTTTGTATTAGCATCACTTTCCTCTGACATTTCCTCCACATTCTTTTTGCCAGTGGCCCTCTTCTTACAACGCGCACTGAGTTCGACCCCATTTAAACTGTCCTCCACTGTTTCCTCTTCCTCACCCTCTCTGCCATGACTGTTTCCTCTTCCTCTTCCTGACTCCTCTTCAAACATGCTCACAAAACTCTATATCCCTCTCTCTTCTTCCTATCCTTCTTTTCTTCTTCTACCTGCTCCCTTGCCACAAACACTTGATCAGCAATAGCCAACAGTTCAGTCAAATTCTTGCCCAAAAACCCTGGCTGTTTCTGTATTTTCTTTCTGATGTCTGGGGATGACTGAGAGATGAAGGATTGTGTGAGAGCAACCTTCCCATCATTCTGTTCTAGGTTGTAAGGGCTATATTTTCTGTAAGCTTCCTCCAAACGCCGAGAAAAGCAGCAGGCGTCTCAACTTTGTCCTGTTGGACTCCTTGTATCTTTGGATACTAGAAGGCCGGTCCCTGGCTTTTAAAAGGGCATTCACTGCTGGTGGCTGGAAATGGAGGGGCTAATTCTGGACGATCCCACAAGATTTGAAACGTCCATCCTGATCCTGTTCCACTGGGAACCTAGCACTCCCAAATGCAAAGTCATCTGGGATGTCCCTCTTGAGCTATTAATCTGGAACAGATTGATGATGCACCTTCTCTCTACACGCAGGCAGGGACAGACGAACAACTGTTTAAATCCCACCAGGTGGGATCATCACGGTCGTAATCCCCCAGAAGATCCTCCATAGCCCCAAGGTTGCTCCAGAGTATGGGGGAGTATTGTGTTTCCAATGAAAAATGTCCGGAACTTGAGAACGGGACTATTTGATAGGCTTGTTGGACCCTGTTGTACATCCAGTAGTGGATCTGTCTTATAGGACACTCCGAGGCCACTCTCCTCTCTTCTTCCCTTGCTTCCTGCCCCTGGTTTTACTTCACGGATTCTCATTGAGAAGTACCAAACCCTGACGCTGTGCCTTCTGTGTAACGCGCGGCGGCTCTATCGCCCTTGTGGATTCAAAACAATGCTCCGTTGCACTCTGGGATCGCAATCAACCTCCCTGCTGCTTGGCCACCATCATCTTCCTCTCCGCTAGGGGTACTCTCTGTCATCCGATTGCAGCGCAAAAGTTGGCCATCTCACTTTCTCTCCTCTGCCTTGGGGACGCACTATCCCATCCTGTCAGCATTAGGGTTTTTCTTCTGCTTTGATCCTGCATCCTCTATCTGTGGTCTTGTGCTCTCCCCAACCCCAATGTGTGTCTTCAGTGTTCATGGAGAGAGGGCCTGCATAATTGGCTGGTGATTACTGTTGTTACATGACATCTCATTAATCCAATAAACATTACATTTCCATTTGCATCACATCTCTAAGTTACACCTCTAAATAAGAACAATAGTCATTTATTATGTTAGTCTTTCTCACAGTACAGTATCAGTGCTAAGTCTCTGATGTTCCCAGGTTGAAACATTGACTTCCAGGCTCCGTGCCAGCAACGGAGGGGGTCAGACTCTCTGTCATGCGCAGTGCTTTTTCAATTCGCATTAAGTTCTCCCATAGCACAACCTGTACTGTTTCATCCATTCTAAGCCTATGTTATCTTCTGTTAGGCACAGAGTGCACCAAAACGCCTTAATCACAGTGTTATTTTTACATTGCAAGTGCCTGCCTGATTTTTGGCACAAGAACCCACTTTTCAAAGCTCTACACGCATCTTTTCAAAGCTCTACACGCATGTAGCATCACTTTCTGACTGTACTTTTTACACGGAAAGTACCAAAACCCGCTTTAACCTGAGTATGGACTCAGATAACCCAGTTCAAAGCAGATATGGAGGGATTTTCTGCCTTGATATTCTGGGATAGAGGGAGGGCTGTGTGGAAGGGCCCATCCATGTCCTTTCCTTCCTGGGTTTCAGTGTCCACATCTGCACAACAGCCTGTCAAGGCTCTTGCATGGCAACAGATAAAGAAACTTCAGTCAGATCACTGGTCTGTTTTTGCCCATTCTGGCTGGCAGCGATTTTACGTTCCTTTAGAGAAGCAGCGGTGCCAGGAGTGGCTTGAAGGCGCATGCGTAGTAGTCCCTTGGGGGAACGGGGAGAGACTGCCGAAGAGAATTACGCATGCGCCCTCTGAGTCTAGGCCTCCTTCAGGGCCAGGAGTGTCTTTGGAGAAGGGGGAGAGGGCTGAAGAGAAGTGTGCATGCGCCCTCTGAGTCTAAGCCAGGCCTGGGCAAAGTTGGGGGTTTTCAGGTGTTTTGAACTTTAACTCCCACAATTCCTCACAGGCTGTGAGGAATTGTGGGAGGGGAAAGTCCAAAACACCTGAAAGGCCCCAGCTTTGCCCAGGCCTGGTCTAAGACTCCTTCAGGGCCATAGCGGTGCCAGGAGTTGCTTTGGAGAAGGGGAGAGGGCTGAAGAGAAGTGCGCATGCGCCCTCTGAGTCTAAGCCTCCTTCAGGGCCATAGCGGTGCCAGGAGTTGCTTTGGAGAAGGGGAGAGGGCTGAAGAGAAGTGCGCATGCGCCCTCTGAGTCTAAGCCGCTTTCAGGGCAATAGAGCTGCCAGGAGTTCCTGGAAGGAAGGCGCATGCGTAGTACCTCTTTGGGGGACGCCGTTGCCTTGGCTACCGTTGGGGTGAAGAGCGCGCGCCCCAACCGCCTTTTCCAGGAGCCCCGCCGCCAGAGGGAGCCGAGCCTCTCCTTCCTGCTTGCCTCGGGCCTGGAGAGAGAGAGAGAGAGAGAGAGAGAGAGAGAGAGAGAGAGAGAGAGAGAGAGAGAGAGAGAGAGAGAGGGGGTGAGAGGGACGCTTTCGCCGCTGGCTGAGGGAGGAAGAGGAGGAGCGGGAGGATGCTGAAGAGGATGAAGAGGAGGGTGATGCGGGGGCTGGGGCTGGGGAGGAAGCGGAGGGGGCCGCCGGAGGAGCCCTTTCCTCAGGGCCAGGCGGGGCCGGTTTCGTGCCTGGGCCTCGCGGGAGGCGCCTCTGAGGTCCGGAGCCAAGAGCTGGCCACGCTACACCAGGCCGCCGCCGAAGGAGACCTGGCGGGAGTGCGGGAGCTCCTCCAGAAGCAGCCCGACCCCAACGAGAGGGACGAGAGCGGCAGGTGAGGCTGGGAGCAGCAGGGAGAGGGCGCATGCACCCACGCTGTGGGAGGATGACTGCAGCCCGGCCCCACTGGCGCTGCCATGGCTCAAGGCGAGGGAGCTCCCTTTGCCAGGGACTTCTGCTGCCGCACTCCCTTGGATTCACAGGATGCAGAGTGGGTCATGGGGGCTCTGTGTGCCAAGTGTGGTCCTGATCAGTCATTGGATGAGGGTTGCAGTGGTCTCAGGAAGTGTGTAGGGGTACTTCAAGTCCCATCATCCGTGGTCTGTTGTACTCCAAACAGCACCAGGATGCAGAGTGGGTCATGGGGGCTCTGTGTGGCAAGTTTGGTCTTGATCAGTCATTGGATTAGGTTCGCAGCAGTCTCGGAAAGTGAGCGAAGGTACTTCAAGTCCCATCATCCATGGTCCATCCTCCTGCTAACAGCACCAGGATGCAGAGTGGGTCATGGGGGCTCTGTGTGCCAAGTTTGGTCTTGGATGAGGGTCGCATTGTTTTCAGGAAGTGAGTCAAGGTACTGCAAGTCCCATCATCTGTGGTATGTCCTCACAACTGCACCAGGATATAGAGTGGATAATGGGGGCTCTGTGTGCCATGTTTGGTCTCTGAAACCACAGGTCATTGGAGCCTGAGGGCCTTTCCTTTTTTTTCAGGAAGTGAAATGCACAAAATACTGGTTTCCCATCATCCGTGGTGCGCTCCTCCTCCAACATGCAGCTAAAGATGCAGATTGAGTCATATGGGCTCTGTGTGCCAAGTTTGTAGAGGCTCCCCGATTGAAACCACAGTGGGAGCCATTCCCGACAGCCTGAGGGCCTTTCAACTTCCTCCTGGTTAAGTCCAGGAGAGTGTTGAAATGTTGGTGGTGGCTGGCCAATCATGAGTCCGTATGCAAAATCTCCCTCAGTGGCAATCAATCCCCTCTCTGCCGCCTCAAAATAAATACTTAAAATAGTGTATAACTACTAAAATAATGTATACATATTAAAATAAATAGAGCATCCCTGCATCACGGTTTTTCACTCATTGCAAGAGGTCCTGGAACCTAAACCCAGCAATAAGTGAGGGAATACTGTAATAGTAATAATAATAAATATTTATTTATCCCCCACTTTTCTCCCTAATGGGACCCAAAGCAGCTCACAACATAATGAAATACAAATCAAAGCACATTTAACATAAAATATCAGTTTGAAAATGCCTTTATTTATTTTCTTTTTGGGTGAAAAGGGAGAACTTAATGGAAGACCATTTGATGTGCTTTAGGGTCAAGTGCAACTACAATGGGAAATGGACTGAAAAAATAGTTAAACTAAAAGTCATTAGAACATGTGACAAACTCAGGGCCCATATGGTGCCATGCAGCTCTCAGCCTGTGATCCAGAGCAGTGTTTCCCAACCTTTTTTGAGCTGCACACCACCAACCAAAATGACACTCTAACACAGTAAAGAACGGCTGGGGGTTGGTGGCCTGCTGGGAACAGCCGCTGGGAGTGCCGGAGCCAGGGATGCCCCCACCCTACGGCTTCAGCCAGCAGCTGCTCCAGCCTTGCCCGGTGCCAGAGCCAGCACAATGCCCACTGTCCCCTCTTCAGCTGCTGGAAGTGCCGGCAGGCCAGAGCCAGGCCCATGCCCCCCCCCCCCCCAGCTTCAGCTCCCTTCAGCCGCACCATGCCCCGCCCCTCCCCCAGCTCTCCTACAGAGGAGGAGCATGAGCGGTGGACGGGCTTCAGTGGGCGGGCTCCTCCTCCACGCGGCTTCAGCGAGCGAGGGGCGAGAGTCATGGTGGGAGTCATGGCGGATTGGAGGCTGGCTGGGGAAACTGCCGAAGGAGGCGGCGCCCTGGTCCCTTCTTCTTTTTCTTCGCCACTGCCCGGCCCTTCCTCCTCCCCCAAGCAGCAGGAGTTCGGCAGGAGGAGGGGGCAGAGAGCTTTTCTCGCGGCACAGCAGGAGGTCCGTCACGGCACACTGGTTGAGAAAGACTGATCCAGAGAATCCCGTCTGCAGGTGATCTACCATCAGCTGGGCTACAGAAAGCTCATTTTCTCTGCAGGGAAGCTAAATCCATGCTACTGCTTTGATCCTGATCTAGAAAGCCAAATTCTGTTTTGGACTGCTATCAGCCTTATAAGTGTGAAGGTGAAAGATGTTGCATGTTTTCTGCTCCATCCCATTAGTACTCCAATCACCACCCTAGCTTCATACCCATGTGGTCCTTGATGGGTCCTGCAGAGGCCAGCATAACTTCTCCTCCAGTTCCTGGGGTAGGAGGCACGGATCAAAGGCGTTTGGGGTAATCTCAGGATAAAATTGAAGAATTGAAGTTTGTGCTGACATAGGGTCAAATAACCCTAAATAAAATAATATCAATATTATTCTCTGGTAATGATTGAACCTCATTTCATTCTTTTCAGAACACCTTTGCATTTTGCCTGCGCCAATGGGTGTATAGATGTTGTTACTTTCTTAGTAGACAACAAATGCCAGCTGGATCTCTACGATAGTGATAAGAGATCTCCATTAATGAAGGTACGTATGAGACGTAATACTGCAGCTTTGCAAATGTGACATGTGCATGAAAGTATCAACTTAATGCAAGTCCTATCAGCAGAATAAGTCACAGGTTATAACCAAGTATTTTAAAGACGAGATTCCTATATGAAATTGTTTTGTGTGTTTGAGTCTACTCAACTGATGACTTTGAGCAGTACATGCATACCCTCTCAGCCTCAGAGAAAGGCAGTGGACCCCCCCCCCCCCCAAAAAATCCTGTCAAGGAACTCTTGTAATAGGGTTGTAATAGGGAAATGATTTGAAGACACACAGTATTAATACATTATCCTGTGGCAGCATGAATTTTAAATGTTTAAAAGCACTGCTTTTTGACTTTGCTTTTGGGTTTATAAGAAACGTTTCCCAGGGGATGCCCGACTGTATTTACTCAGTCTTCAAGGAGGCTCTTTCAGTGTCTTGAGCAAACCAAGAATGGGCAACTAGGAAGTCCCTGAATAGACTCACAAGTGGAGGGGACAGATCAAAAGACAACCTGGCAAAATGACACTATCTAAAAGAATCCTCCACCTTGTGCGACTTTGGAGCAAAACAGACATTTCCGCATCTGTATGCTTGTCCGCGGTGTCCTGCCTCATGTACAGAGGAAAATTGTTTGAGGCTGCTGTTGCCTGTTTTTGGTCAAAAGATATTTAGCCACTTGTGCTCCTTCTATTTTTATCAGTTTTATACTAATTTATGCAATGCTTTTGATACAAAATGCTGTAAATAAAAAGCATGATTTGCAACAGAAGAAACGCAAAATGCTTTTATTATGTACATGTATGACTTTGTTTCTTATTTTTGTAATCTTTTATGAAAATTTAATAAAGAATTTTTTTTTAAAAAAAGCATTATTTGTTTGGATGAATTGACATAATTTTTGGGCTGACTTCCTCTTCTTAAATGTTATAGGCTGTGCAGTGCCAGCAAGAATTATGTGCAATTTACCTACTTGAGCATGGAGCAGACCCTAATCTTGTGGATGCATACAATGACACTGCCCTCCACTTTGCTGCTTTTACTTCTAGCATATCAATAGCAAAGCATCTCCTTGAACATAAAGCCAATGTTGAAGCACAGAATAAGGTAAGACACTTT
>JARBWK010001420.1:0-19252 GCA_030556195.1 Anolis apletophallus | reverse complement strand
TGTAACCTACCAATAAAGTAATTTAAAAACTTAAAAGAGTTATAGTGCAAAAAGTGCCATTTACTGATGGACAATATAAAGCTTAAAAAAACAAAATGGCAAAAATGAAACGTATTCCTCTGATATATCACATGCATATTTTATTGCTATTACTGACTTATTAATAGACATGGTTAGGTCCAGTCGGAATCTTCGTAATTACTAAATTCAGATCAAATTCTTTTGAAGCGATTTGGGAACCCAGAAGTATCCTTGCCATTTCAAAGCCACTATCACCATCTTTGTTCTGACTCAGGAAGTGAATCGAAATGACTCAGCATTTGGAGGCAAGCAACAGCTTTCATGCTGGGATGCTTGCCTCCAGCCAATGAGGGAAACCATGTGGGGGGGAGGGGTTTTGCCATGGCAGCCATTGCCTTTAAAAAGGCCCCACATGCCTCATGGGCTCATTGAGCCGGGACGTGAACGGGAAGGAACTAGGCAGTTTGGGTGGGGAAGGTGCCATGCCATTGCTTTGCAAGTAACAGGGTTGGGAACAAATTGGGGAAACCAGCTGGGAGCAGGCCCCTTGCCTGCGAGGGTTCCCTGTGTGTGGGAGGAAGAAGGGCAGGGCAGCTGGGAGTAGTGTTCTTCTCTTGCCTGCCACTGCCAATTTTCCTTTTTGAAACAGTGATTTTAACTTTCAGCAGACCTCAATCCCCTTTGGGTTACACTTTGGATTTTAGGATTCCAGAAAGTCCATTTGGACTTTGGAAAGCCCATTTTCTACTAATAATTTCCTTGGGGAACCACACCATACCACTTTGGAGCCCCTTTGTCTGTTTTGGGTTTCATGTTGTACTTTTGGAAACTATAAATCTCCTATAATCTGCTAATAATTTCTTTGGGAAAACACACAATAAAAGTTTGGAGGCCACGTTGTCTGCTTTGGGTTACACATTGTACTTTTTTGAAGCTATAAATCTCTAATCTAAACATTTCCTTGGGGAACCACACCATACAACTTTGGAGCCCCTTTCTCTGCTTGGGGTTACACGTTGTACTTTGGAAACAAGAAATCTCCTATAATCCGCTAATAATTTCTACCCCTGTGGCAATTTTTGTCAGTAGCTGTCTAAAAATGAGGGAAAGGGAACCCCCCAAATTTTGCCTGTCCCGTTTGCAGTTTTTTGCGCATTGTGCAATCGCGCCCGCCATGAACGAAGCGATTCATAAATTTCATAAATTTCAGAAAATTCCGACTTTGGGGGGTCAGAAATCACTTTGAAATCGAATTGCCAATGCCCCCTACATCCAAAACTAATTTTGAACCATTTTTCCTTGATCAAACAAGTCAATTAAAAGCATCATATTCTCAAGCTCATTGAACTCTTTCTCAGTGGCTGCTCCCAGGCTTTGTATACTTTTATTAATAGTCTTATATAGTTTTAATTTGATTTTTTAAAAAATATGTTGTTACTACTAGATATTTTAAAAAGTCATCATTATCACTTTCTTTCTTGAACATGGCAATAAAATCCATCCATTGGTTGTCAGAAAATTATCTGTAGTGACAAAAATGTGGTATGGATAATAAAAATAAAACAAACGTAGACACACCACAAGTACCTCAACCTTCCGACATATTTTCTTGTCTGGAGAAACTCTGTGTATGATCTAAGTAGGACTGTAAATATGGTGGATAGTTCATAGTCAGTCTACTAGCTCAGCACAGAATGGGGTGATACTTTAATAGCACACACACACACACATAGAAAATCCATCACATCTGGGTAAAAATCATTTAATTAGTTCCCAGATTATATGAAACCTTTTTGGACTTCACTGTGTTGTAATATTATACCTAAGTGTGAATGGTCAGTGAAATTGGTATACTTTATGGACAATATATGTGCTCAGAAATTTCAGGGAAATTATTGTTTGAACTAGACACTTAAAATTGATGGATTTTTTCACATATGTTTTCATTATTTTCAGCTGGGTTCTGCTACTGATGGACATAAAGAGGAAATCACAGACAAAAGTATTCTATCAACGAAAAAGGAAGAATTACATTTAGAACAAGATGAAGTAAGTGAACTGTATTCCTTCAGTATGTAATACTAATTGTACACAGATGATTTTGTATATTTTATCGTAATATTTCATGGCAGAGATGTCTTCCCTTCTCTCTTCTTATGTCTGGTGGTAATGCTGTTCTGTCATCAGGCCCCACAACAAAATATTCTCTGCACAGTTTGAAAATATATAATTCAGTATTAAAGTCCAACAGCTGTACAAACATAGGGCTAAATCTATTTGAGTCTTATCTGTTTAGGACTCACAACTGGATGTAGCTCATAACCCAGAAATAAATTTAAAACTGTATTAACAGAGATTAAGAATTGAACTAGGAAAATTACTGATTCCCCCTCTTTGAGATATTGTGGAACATTATGGACCTATATGCACCCACCCGCACACCCACTTGCCGGCACATATGCACATGCACTTCTCATATCCCCTTTCACTCAGTGAGGAGTGGAGCAAGTGGTCTAGGTGTGTGGCATGGAGAGTGTTTCTAAACATCCTAGTCTCAGAACTACTTGTGTAGGAGAATAAATGTGTACAAAAGCAATGGGAATCCTCTGTGTTTTCTTACACCTTTGGTAAAATTGGATTATGTGAACTGTAACCATGTCATTTTAGGAACTCATTTTTTCTAACATCATAACTGATGTGTACTAAAAGATTGGGTTCAATTAAAAGTTCCTTTTTTGTGAAGAATGTCAGAGGAGATTTTTTAAAACCAATTTCTTCTGCAATTTATTGTGGCATTCTCATTCTGTTGTGAAGGCCCTCTATATTCATAAGAACATAAGAACATAAGAAGAGCCATGCTGAATCGGGCCTCAGCCCATCTAGTCCAGCATTCTGTGTCACACAGTGGCCCACTAGTTGTACACAGGGATCTCTAGCAGAAAGGAGGGCAAAACCCTCACCTGCTCCTGACCCCCACAACCAGTACCCGGGAAAATCCTGCCTGCCTCCATCAACACAGAGGTGGCACTTGGATGTCCATTTCAGTAACTACTGATTCCCTTGGTATCCATGAATCTGTCTAATCCTGCCTTGAAGCTGTCCAGGCTGACCGCTGTCACAACCTCCTCTGGAAGTGAGTTCCATAACCCAATGACCCTCTGGGTGAAGAAATATTTCCCTTTATTAGTCCTGACTTTCCTACCTTGGAGCTTCAGGGAGTGCCCCCTAGTCCTAGTGTTGTGTGACAGAGAAAATATTTTTTCTTTATTCACCTTTTCTATCCCATGCATGATTTTATACACTTCGATCAAGTCCTCAAACAGATTTTCAGAGCTTACACAGAGTCAGAAGAACTAATACTCAAGAACACTCCTATGAAAATAATTTAACTTCTATAGTTTCATCATTTTCTATGTTTGCAGACAACTTTGTAAAACTACAACTTAGGAGTCCAACAAATATTTATTATTTATTTATTTATTAACTTCGATTTAGTATACCGCTCACTCCGGAGCTCAGAGCGGTTTACAGAAGAAGCATAAACACCGTGAGTAATAAAACAGATTAAACAGTTAAAACACATTAAACATCAAAGCAGTTAAAACATATTAAAAACACTAGCCCTCAGCGAAGGCTGGGGGACGAGATAAGAATCTGGGGGATAGGCAGCATGGCACACAGTGTGGTTGAGTTAAGGGCCAAACGCCTTCCTAAAGAGCCAAGTCTTCAAGGCCTTGCGGAAGGCCAGAAGAGCGCGGATGGCACGGATCTCCTCCGGGAGGCCGTTCCAGAGACTTGGGGCAGCTAGAGAGAATGCCCTCCGCCGTGTAGTGGCCAGTCTGCAGGTTGCAAGGGAAGGCACCTCAAGGAGGTTAAGCTCCTCAGAGCGCAGTGATCTCGCGGGCACATAAGGGGTAAGTCGCTCCCTCAGGTACACTGGCCCCAAAACATAGATGGCCTTAAAGGTGAGAACTAACACCTTGAAGAGGACCCGGAATTCAATCGGAAGCCAGTGCAGCTCGCGCAAGAGTGGGGTCGCGCGGTCAGATCTTGCAGCACCCAGGAGGAGGCGTGCTGCGGCGTGCTGCACTAGCTTAAGCTTCCGGATCATCGACAAGGGAAGGCCAATGTAGAGCGCATTACAGTAATCGAGCCTCGAGATGACCGTGGCTTGGATCACCGTAGCAAGGTTGCGTTGGGAGAGGTAGGGAGCCAGGCGCTTAGCCAACCGTAGGTGGTAGAATGCTGTCCTGCAGGTGCAGCCAATCTGCTCCTCCATGGACAGGTGGGCGCCCAGCCGGACCCCAGACTTTTACCGATGGCTGAGGGCAGAGGGCCACACCATCGAAAGTTGGCAACTGGGTCACTACCCCCTCGGCCCAGCCACAAGATCTCCGTCTTCGCCGGGTTCACCTTCAACTTACTGGCTCGCAGCCATCCAGTAACGGCTTCAAGGACAAAGATGGAAATTATCGGGTACAGAGACTGCCCCGGCGTCCAACCTCAGAATGAGCTGGGTATCATCAGCGTACTGATGACACTCCAGCCCAAAACTCCGTACCAGTTGGGCGAGTGGTCGCATATAGATGTTAAATAACAGCGGGGAGAGGATAGCCCCCTGAGGCACCCCGCAACTCAGCGGGGAGCCTCCGGAGACCGCCCCCCCACTTCACTCGCTGCTGGCGGCGTTGGAGGAAGGAGGACAGCCAGTTGAGGGCTGTCCCCTCTCCCCACCACCGCCAGGCGGTGTATCAAAAGTTGGTAATCGACGGTATCAAACGCTGCCGTGAGGTCCAATAACACGAGCAGCGCCGATCCACCTCGGTCCAAGTGGCAGCGGAGTAGGTCTGTGATGGAGACCAGGACAGTCTCCGTCCCATGGCCTGAACGGAAGCCGGACTGGAAGGGGTCTAGCCAGGTTGCGTCATCCAAGAAGGTCTGCAGCTGGTCCATTGCTGCCCTTTCAATCACCTTGCCCAGGTACGGAAGGTTCGACACTGGGCGGTAATTGGAGGGAGCCGCGGGGTCTAATCCGGGCTTCTTCAGCAATGGACTGACCACCGCCTCTTTTAGCTCCTCTGGAAAAGCCCCTTGCTCAAGGGAGCAGTTGACTATCTTCAACAGAGGGCCTCGTAACCCTCCACGCAAGCTCGAATCAGCGTGGAGGGACACGGGTCGAGGGAGCAGGTGGTCGACTTAAGGGCTGCGACAATCTTGTCAACATCCTCTATGTCCAGTGGTCGAAACCGGTCGAAGGTGGACCCGGCGGAGGGCCACGGAGTCTCCAGCTCCTGGACTGTATCAAGTGTGGAAGGAAGGTCCGGCGAGCAACGCAATCTTGTCTGCGAAGTGATTCTGAAAAACCTCAGCAGAAAGGGCCGAATTGTCATTGTTTGGGATGGTAGGGACCATCGTCAGCTGCCGAATTATCCTGAACAATTGAGCTGGGCGTGAATCCAGACGCTATCAAGGAGGCATAGTACACTTTTTTCGCCTCCTTGACAGCATGCTCATAAGCATCCATGAAAAGCTTATAAGCTGATGTCGATGGCCCGTCGCGGAGCTTCTTCCACCTGCGCTCTAGCCGTCTCTTCTCCCGCTTCATAGATCTGTGTACCAAGGTGAACAGGATGCGCGGGGTTTGAGAGGGCGTTTAGGGGCGATCTCGTCGAGAGCGGAGGACAGCGTGTGGTTCCAGGTGGTAACCAGCTCACCGAGCGAATCGCTGGCAGGCTCCAAATCCCTCAAGGCATTCAGGAACCTAGTTGGTTCCATAGGTCCCCTCGGGCGAACCCAAATTGGTTCGGCACCTTTGCCGGGGGGGGGGGGGCGCGGTTGCTCGACCCGGACTCCCAGAGCACAGTGGTCCGACCATGGCACCTCTGTAACAGAGGTGATGGACACTTGGACACCTGCATGGAAAATCAGATCAAGGGTGTGACCGGCCCGGTGTGTGGGGCCTGACTCGCAGAGGAGAGGCCGAGTGCCGCCATGGACGACACAAGGTCCCCCGCTGCCGATGGTGAGAGGCTGTGTCGGCGTGGGCGTTGAAGTCCCCAGCACAACTAGGCTAGGAAACCTCAACGCCCACTCCGCCACAGTCTCCAGCAGCAGGGACAGGCTCCCCGCTGGTGCGCTAGGTGCACGGTACACCAGCAAGAAGGCTGTACTCTCCGGGGCACCCCACATCAGGCCGACACTTTCAATCCCATCTGCCTCCAAAGCAGGGACCGCTCTGAGGTGTAATAGGTCACGGGAGAGAATTGCCACGCCTCCCCCCCGCCTCCCAGTCCTACAGTTAGCAAGAGATCCCTCAGTGACCGCCCACCAGATTCAGGTTGTGCTCGGCCACATGGCCTCTACAACTGCAGTGACCCCACACGCCAGGCTTCGATTCAGGCTGCTCCAATCTTGGTTCCTCTCCAGCTTCGATCCCTTGCGGGACAGTCCACGCTTACGGCTGCGTCTCCCGCAGTCAGTACGCGACTCCCTGCAGTGGTGGACGGTTCCCATCAATGTGTGTTGTGGTCTTCCGTTCCTCCCTCCGAGCCCCTCCAGAGTGGTGACCACAGATTCCTCCCTGATGGGGTGGGGAGCTCACACGGGATCCCTTACGGCCCAGGGGCTCTGGTCCAAGGGGGAGTTAGATCACCATATCAATTACCTGGAGCTACTGGCAGTACAACGTGCACTGCAGTCGTTCGAGAGGGTGTTGTGGGGCAGGGTGGTGCTCATCCAAACGGACAACACCACGGTCATGTTTTACCTGAGAAAACAAGGTGGTACCCACTCACTTCAACTCCTTCAGCTCACCATGACAATCTGGGAGTGGTGCATTGCCAGGGGCATTCATCTGCTGACAATCCACCTGCCGGGGGAGGACAATACGGTGGCGGACGCTCTGAGCAGGTCGCCGCTCAGCCATCACGAGTGGTCCCTCTGTCAGGAAGAGACTCAGGAGCTCTTCCGGATATGGGGCGATCCTCAGATAGACCTCTTCGCCTCCCCAGAGAATGCCAAGTGTCCCATGTACTGTGCCCGGAGGAGGGAGAACCCAACACAGGGATGTCTAGACGATGCTTTCCTCCTGCCGTGGACACAACGATTCCTGTATGCTTTCCCTCCTTTTCCCCTTCTGCTGCGAATCCTCTCCAAGTTGCAAGTGGAGAGGTCAGATTGTATACTGATAACTCCGTGGTGGCCTCGCCAACCATGGTTTGCCCCGCTACGTCTCCAAGGGGGAATTCATCAGACTTCCAAACAGGCCGGACCTTCTTCTGTCGCAGGGCGACAGGGTCCTCCACCCGGAGGTGTCCAAGCTACGCCTGACGGCTTGGCGCATCAGACCGTAGAGGCGGGCCCCATCCCTGACCTTTCTCCATCTGTGATGCGTTATATTGAGGCGGCCCAAAGGGACTCCACCAAAAGGTCATATACTTATAAATGGGCAAAGTTCTCAGCCTATTCCAGGCAGAGGGGTGTGGAGCCTCTCTCGGCCTCAATTTCATTGATACTAGACTTTTTAGCCTCACTAGCGGAAGCAGGCATGGCGCTATCCTCAGTTAAGTGCTACCTAGCGGCATTGTGTTGGTATAGACGTAAGGTGGGGTTGGTTTCTTGTTTTTCTAACCCCTTGGTAAAATCGTTCTTTAGAGGATTTAACAACCTTAAACCCTCAGTTACCCCGATAGCCCCGGCATGGGACCTAGAGCTGGTTCTTAGTGCTCTGACGAAACCACCTTTTGAGCCTCTAGCCACAGCCCACTTGTCTCATCTTACATGGAAGGTCGCCTTCTTGGTGGCCATCACGTCGGCTAGAAGGTCCAGTGAACTGTGCGCTTTACGCGCAGACCCTCCTTATGTTAGATTTCATGCTGATAAGGTCGTGCTACGCACAGACGTCGCCTTTCTCCCTAAAATAGCGTCACAATATCATATGTCGCAAGAGTTAGTCCTGCCTTCCCTTTTTCAAAACCCCACTTCCTCCCTTGAGAGATTTTTACATGCCCTAGATGTAAGAAGAGCGTTGGCGTTCTATTTAGATAGGACCACTACGTTTAGACAGACAAATAGGTTATTTGTTAGATAAAGGAGGACTCCAAGGGCCTACCCATCTCATCCCAGAGGCTATCGGCGTGGATAGTTGCGGCTATACGCCTTGCGTACCAGGTAGCCAGAAAGGATCCCCCTTCTTCTGTGAGAGGTCATTTCACTAGGGCGGTTTCCACTTCGACGGCGTTCATGAAGGGTGTTCCATTGGATGCGGTTTGCCGAGCAACCACGTGGAAGAACCCGTTGACGTTCGTCACTCACTACAAGATAGATGCCATATCCAGGAGGGATGCGCAGTTTGGAAGAGCGGTGTTGTTTTCAGCGGTGGCATGACGCCCACCATCCACGGTGGGTAAGTGTTTGCTTGGTAGTCTACTACCACATGTACATATTAACAGAAGACCACGACATGGAAGTATTAGTTGCTTACCTGTAACTGTATTTCCATGAGTGTCTTCTGTTAATATGTACGAACCCGCCCTGCCTCCCCGGTCATGCCTTTCCTTCTGTATGCCTTGTGCGCGGAAGAGAACTGGTTAGATATGACCACTGGGAGGGGTTATATAGGGAGGGGAGGGGCCATCGCTGACGTGTCATTTATCTTTCTAGAAGGTTCCGATCGCTCTGCGTGCCCGCAGATATTACCACATGTACATATTAACAGAAGACACTCATGGAAATACAGTTACAGGTAAGCAACTAATACATCAGTGCACATTAAAGGCTTTAAATTGGAATATGTGAAGTTGAGAGATATTGTGAAATAGAGCCGCAATGCGCATCAGCACACCACATTGCATGGAAAGACAGTTAAGGGATCTGCACATGCATGTTGCAGTGGGGAAGGTGAAAACAATCTTGATTTGTTTGTTTATTTCATATATTTGTATCCCACCCTTCTCACCCTAAAAGGGGACTCAGGGCGGCCTTACAGCAGGCAACAATTCAATGCAATTACATATAAATATATAAATAAACAAATACAATTAAAAATCATACAATTAAACATTAATTATTAAAACATCAATTAAAAACATCAATTAAAAACAATTTCTCCACAGGCTTTGGGGTGGGCAATTACCGGCCCACCCCAAAGGTGTTTTGGACTCCCAGAAATCCTAAGAGCTGTAGCACAGCAGTTCTCGTTTGTGCCTGGAGGGCAGGGAATAGGTCCTGGGGTTCCATTAGCATTAGGGCCTGCAGCAGCAGATGTGGACTCAGAGGATGAGCTAGATGACTGGGGTGAAGCACAGGGCCCTTCGGATGGGCCTCGTTCGCCTGCAGAGAGCTTGGCATGGGATGAGATGATGTTTGGGCCTAGCATAGATTCCGATCACCAGGTGGAGATGGGAAGCAGCGAAGGGAGTTATGAACACCCCGGGGGGGAGGAATTCCCAAGAGCTTGAAAGTGAAAACATAGACGGCCAAGTGGGAAAGTGCTAGGGAGGAAAGTTCTCAGGAAGATAGCGACACAGCTGCTGAGAGGCAAGGTCGAACTTTCGATAGGAGACGGGACATTGAGTCTACTAGGAGGGCTTGGTCTAGGGTCCTAGACCGACCGAGGTCCGTGAGTGGAGATTGGAGACGAAGAAGCCTAGAGCGTCGGGGGCCTCGGCCGAAGGATTAAGTATAGGATCCGTGGGAACGCATCCTCAGTTCTCCGGCCACGTCGCTACTGGATAGGCGTGAGACGGAGTTGGGGACCACGAGCTGGCTAGCTAGTGGTCATCAAGCCTTGCCTTTGTTCCTGTCCCAAAGCTTTGGGAAGCCCTGTCTTGTTCCTGGCCACAGTATTGTGGTGCCTTGCTAAGCTTTTGGCCTATTGCTAAGTTCTTTTGGACATTGCTACTTCTAACCTTTTGGATTGCTTTTTCATCATTATTGGACATTATCTTTGAACTGTATTTACTCAATAAAGTAGTTAGCCTTCAGTACGTCTTTGTGTGTGTGATTAAGGGGCCGGTAAGTCCGTGATCGTGACAGCTGGCCGGAGAACTCCAAGAACCCCTTATCACACCACGGGACGCCGCTCGGGACGCCGCAAGAAGCGCTCCACGACAGTGGTCGCCATGGCTAACTTGTCGGATGCCCAAGTGCAACAGATGCAGCAGGAATTGGGAGAGCTACGTACCCGGGCCGGACGGCACCCGGGAGTGAGCCCACCGGCCCGGTTCAATGGCAACCCGGCTCAGGTGGAGGTCTTTGTTTGCCAAGTGGAACTATACCTGGAGCAGCGCCCAACGAGTTCGCCACTGATCGAGCCCAGGTGGTGTTTGTTTACACCCTGATGGAAGGGACCGCAGCAACGTGGGCCACCGCGTTGCTCCGGGCCAGTCCCCATACCAACATGCTGCGGGCTTTCCTAGCCGCGATCCGGGCGACATGGGGGCCCCGTGAATGAAGAGCTGGCTGAGAGGGATTTGGCCCGGCTGACGATCAGGATCTATCCCTGTCCCAGTACATTTCCTGTTTTCGAGTCCTGGCTGCCCAGGTACAGTGGAACGTGATCGGGCGTTGCGTTATCACTACACTGCGGGGTTGACTTCGGAAATGCAGCAGATGTTGAAACATCCTCGGCCCGATGATCTTGAGGCAGCCATTGCCCTGAGCCTTCGTGTGGAAGCTGGACTGCAGACCAGGAGGCGGTGGGACAAGGGCGTGCTGGAGAAACCGGTGGCGAGGAAGGAAGGGGGGGCCGGGCAGTTCCAACCCCGGCAATTGCCGACGCCAGCCGGCCCTGACGACCCAGAGCCCATGCAGTTGGGGACAGTACGGCCCAAAGTGGACCAGGCGGAGAAGGCACGGCGTCAGCGTCTTAACTTATGCTGGTATTGCGGGGGGGCTGGACACTTTTCAAAGGAGTGCCCCCAGAAACCGCGTGGAAAGACTCCTCGGGCCTCTGCCGCCCTCGGAGGGGCCCCAGAAGCCAAAGAAGCCCTTCAGGCGACGGGGGAAGGGGCCGGCCGGGTGTAAGAGGGTTCGCTCACTCGGCCGACGTCGCTAACCTCCCCCTGAACCCAAGACTGGACAATTGTTCCTTGTAATGGTCAGCCTGTGGTCACCCGAGAAGGGGCCGATGATGGTCCATGCCATGATAGACACCAACAACTTCATTGATGCAGACTATGCCCAGTCTGCTGGATTAAAATTTCTTGATCTCCAAGAGCCCAAGGGTGTCCAGACTATCGATGGGAGAGTTTTGAAAACGGGGCTGTGACTCAATATACAGCCCCTACCAGGATGTGGACTAGCTCCCATAAAGAGGACATTTCTTTTCTTGTAACCAAGCTCCCAGATTTCCCCATTGTCCTGGGCATTGTGTGGCTCGCTCCATGACCCCCAGATCACCTGGGCCAAGAGACAGCTAATTTTTTCTTCTGAACATTGCCACGGCCACTGCATGATGGCCCGGGCGTGCCAGGCTCAAGAAGTGGAGAATGTGGCCACCCTACCCAAGAAGTATGCCGGATTTTGGGATGTCTTCAGTGAGAAGGAGGCGGAACGCTTGCCTCCGCACCGGCCCTATGACTGTGCCATTGAATTGCAGCCGGGAGCCCCAATCCCGCAGGGGAGACTCTACCCTCTCTCGGAACCAGAGCAACAGGCTCTCCGAGATTTCCTGGATGAGAATCTGCGGAAGGGGTTCATTCGGCCCTCCCAATCCCCGGCCGGGGCGCCGATTTTGGTTGTCAAGAAGAATTCGGGGGAGTTGCTGCTTTGCAATGACTATAGGGAACTCAACAAGATCTCGATACGGAATCGCTTCGCCCTTCCCCTGATACCCGATCTCTTGGGCGGATGCGGGAGCCAAGGTGTTCACTAAACTGGACCTGAGGGGGCTTACAACCTTGTCCGGATTCGCCAGGGTGATGAATGGAAGACGGCCTTCCAGACCAAGTGGGGAAGTTTCGAATACCTGGTGATGGGATTCGGTTTGTGCAACGCCCCAGCCTGTTTCCAACATTTCATGAATGACATTTTCCGAGACTTGCTGGACCGCTATTTGGCGGTCTACCTAGACGACCTGCTCATTTTTCTCCAGATCAGGCGACCCATGACCGCTATGTCAAGGAGGTGCTCCAGAGACTCAGAGCTCACGGGCTCTATGCTAAGCTGGAGAAATGCGCTTTTGATCTGCGGGAGGTGGACTTTCTGGGCTACAGTATCTCTCCTATGGGCATCGCCATGGATGACACCAAGGTCCAAGCCGTGGCCGACTAGGCGGCCCTTGCTAGCAAAAAAGACATCCAACGATTCCTGGGCTTTGCCAACTACTACAGAAAGTTCATTCCTGACTTTGCCAAGTGGGCTGATCCTATCACCCAGTGTTTGCGGGAAAGGTACCTTTCCGGTGGACTCCGGAGGCAGATGTAGGGTTCCATAAGTTAAAGCAGCTGTTCACCACTCAGCCGCTTCTGCAGCACCCCAACCCCGCACCCTTTCATCGTCCAGGCCGATGCGTCGGATGTGGCGGTGGGAGCGATCCCTGCTACAGCCTCAGGGGACGGACTTGTTGCCCTGTGCCTACTATTCCTGGCAGCTGACGGCTCGGAAAAGAACTATACCATTTGGGAGAAGGAACTTTTGGCCATCAAGGTGGCGGTTGAAGTCTGGAGACACCTGCTTGATGGGGCCGAGTTCCCGGTGGTGGGTCACAACGACCACCGGAATTGGGAGCACTTGAAGACCCAGCGCAAATTGAACCAGAGGCAACAGAGATGGTCCCTGTTCTTTGAGCGATTCAATTTCCGCATTCACTATGTGACCCCCAAGCAGACCAAGCAAGGTGATGCGTTGTCCCGAAAGCCGGAGTACGTTCGTGATGGGGCCGGGCCGTCGGAGGCCAGGTTGCTCAAAGCGGAGAACTTTGCGGCTGCTCGGGCGCCCTGTCAATCCTCCAGCGGCCCCGCCGACCCCTGGAGATAAGAGACCTTTGTGCGTTCGTGTCTCCGCTCGCCAGCGGACCGACCCGTGGGTGCAAGAGCAGCTGACCAAGGCCCCAAGCCCCTTTCCAGGTGAAGAACGGGGTGCTCTACCACCGGGACTCGGTCTATGTTTCCCCTGGGCCCGAGCGGGAGGACATTCTCAAGCTTTGCTACGATAGCCGGGCCGCAGGCCATTTTGGGCTTTTCAAGACTCTACAACTGGTCCTACGGGACTTTTGGTGGCTTAAAGTGCGGAGGGATGTGGAGTACTATGTGGGCTCCTGCCCTGTGTGCCAGCGGGCTAAGAACCAGGGGGGCAAGCCGGCCGGTTTGCTCCAGCCGCTTCCGACCCCCTCTGCTCCCTGGAAGATGATTTCGGCTGATTTCATCACCGACCTCCCCAAGTCCAAGGGTTTCACCACGATACTGGTCGTGGTGGACTGTTTCACCAAGATGGGACACTTCATTCCCTGTGTGGGGGTGCCTACTGCCAAAGAGACTGCTGATATGTTTGTGCAACATGTGTTTCGGCTGCATGGACTTCCACAGAGCTTGGTGACGGACCGCACCCAATTCACTTCCCAGTTCTGGAAGGCTGTCCAGAAGCTGCTGGGGATTGATGTGCGGATGTCCACGGCTCATCACCCGCAGACCGATGGGCAAACCGAACGGGTTAATGCCACTTTGGAGCAGTACCTGCGCTGCTATGTCAACTATCAGCAAAACAACTGGGCGTCCTTGTTGTCTTTGGCGGAGTTTGCTTACAACAATGCGACGCAGGAATCCATCAAAGAGACTCCTTTCTTTGCTAACTATGGACACCACCCTCGGTTCTACCCGTCGGTGGACCCGTCTGAGGACGTTTCGAGGCTAAGGATTGGCTCCGAGAGCTCACTGCACTCCAAGACTTGCTACGCACCCATTTGGACCAGGCGAAGGCTGACTACAAGCGGATGGCTGATCGGCGGCGCCAGGAGGGTCCTGAGATCCTCGTGGGGGATAAAGTTTGGCTGTCCACCAAGAATTTGCCCACGCAGCGACCCAGCCGCAAGCTGGACGCGAGATTTTTGGGTCCCTACAAAGTTTTGGAGAAGGTGGGGCCTGTTTCCTTCAAACTACAACTCCCAGCGGACATGAAGCTCCACCCGGTGTTTCATCGTTCGTTGCTCCGCCAGCGAAGGGGTGCGGCCTGACGTGACGCAGCCGCCTCCCCCCCTGTGATGCGATGGCAAGGAGGAGTTGGAGGTGCAGGACATCTTGGATGCTCGCATCCGCTACCGGAAGTTGGAATATTTGCTTGACTGGAAGGGGTTGGGCCCGGAAGAACGTGCATGGACCCGGGCTCGGGATGTCCATGTCCGGTTTGGTGGCTCGTTTTCACCGCAAGTACCCTGACAAACCCAAACCTCGAGGGCGGCCTCGGAGGGGCCCTGAGGGGGGGGGGGGATAGTGTAGCACAGCAGTTCTCGTTTGTGCCTGGAGGGCAGGGAATAGGTCCTGGGGTTCCATTAGCATTAGGGCCTGCAGCAGCAGATGTGGACTCAGAGGATGAGCTAGATGACTGGGGTGAAGCACAGGGCCCTTCGAATGGGCCTCGTTCGCCTGCAGAGAGCTTGGCATGGGATGAGATGATGTTTGGGCCTAGCATAGATTCCGATCACCAGGTGGAGATGGGAAGCAGCGAAGGGAGTTATGAACACCCGGGGAGGAATTCCCAAGAGCTTGAAAGCATGAAACATAGACGGCCGAGTGGGAAAGTGCTAGGGGGAAAGTTCTCAGGAAGATAGCGACACAGCTGCTGAGAGGCAAGGTCGAACTTTCGATAGGAGACGGGACATTGAGTCTACTAGGAGGGCTTGGTCTAGGGTCCTAGACCGACCGAGGTCCGTGGCGGAGATTGGAGACGAAGAAGCCTAGAGCGTCGGGGCCTCGGCCGAATGATTAAGTATAGGATCCGTGGGAACGCATCCTCAGTTCTCCGCCACGTCGCTACTGGATAGGCGTGAGACGGAGTTGGGGACCATGAGCTGGCTAGCTAGTGGTCATCAAGCCTTGCCTTTGTTCCTGTCCCAAAGCTTTGGGAAGCCCTGTCTTGTTCCTGGCCACAGTATTGTGGTGCCTTGCTAAGCTTTTGGCCTATTGCTAAGTTCTTTTGGACATTGCTACTTCTAACCTTTTGGATTGCTTTTTCATCATTATTGGACATTATCTTTGAACTGTATTTACTCAATAAAGTAGTTAGCCTTCAGTACGTCTTTTGTGTGTGTGATTAAGGGGCCGGTAAGTCCGTGATCGTGACAAGAGCTGGTAAACTGGCTAGAATTTCTGGGAGTTGAAGTCCAAAACACCTGGAGGGCCGGTAATTTCCCACCCCTGGGCTAGAAGTTATAGATAGTACTGGAACAGAGTCAAAGCTAATTTCTGTGCTCCAGTGTGAAATTGCTTCCTCCTCCTCACATTACCCTAAGTGGTCAGTGTAGATGTGCTCCAAGACCCTTTGCAGACTGGAATTCAGCCAGTTGACTGAAGAAGGTTCCCCATCCTTTTCTAAAAGGATGAAATTTATTAATCTGGCAGTCTGAACCGAATCATCTCATCAAATCAGATCCAGGAAAATCAGGATGAGGTGAGGTCAGTTATGTAAAAGAGGATCTATTGGCAAAGAGTGGGTGCAGAAACTGCTTTATAGCAAAGGAAGCTCATCACCCATTGATATTTCCTTCTACCCTTTATCATATTATTGGTTTCATATGAAAAAGGCCTGCCTGTGAACCCAATTGTGTATCATTGTTCTTACTTATCTTCTGTTTATTTATATTCCAGGTGCAAATGTGTGTTTTTCTTTGAAAAATAGTACTATAAAACCTCTCTCTGGGATAAAACTTAAGAAGCCATTCCAATTAGCCATGGTTTTCACGTTCATTACAGTTTTCTTGCTACTGCAGAGGAAAATGTTGACTAAGTTCTTACATTTATGGAAAAAGTGTAGTTCACAATGCCAAGACATAGTGTGCTAATCATAAGATTCTGCAGGAAATATTGTAATAAATAACTATTAAATCAAGCTTTTTTCCATGCAAAGCTTCATGCTGTGAACATGACAGCATGTTCTATAAAAGAAATAATACAAAATTGCTTTGAAGCAAAAAATTGAGCATTATCTTCGTGTAGATTTATGGAGAAACATTCTTTAGGAGAAAAGATAAGGAATTTTTACTAATTCTATTGCAATATTATTAGTAAAAATACTTTATTACTATGTTTTTGAAAGTCTTAACAGTGAATTTTATTTTTGGGTACCAGTGGAAATCCAGTGGTTATCATTTGCCAGAGATTTAAAAAAATGTTTATTATGCACAACATTTCCCATTTCTAGACCTCAATCATGTGTTTCAGAGTAAAACCTTTATGCCTACAGTTCTGTGCACATACAGGGAGTTCTTACCTACTTCCTTCTGGAAACTCCCCAAGCTCCAGTCTAGGGATCATAAGGCAGACAGCAAATTGCTCCTGGAAGGAAAAAATCTGCCTTTACACTCACAGTGTAAAAGTACTTTGTGTAAACACACAGGCTTCTCAGAATCTTAGTTTAAAATACTATGTTACTCTGGAGATAGTCTCCCACACCTCCTTTGTACATATCTGTTTATTCCAGGCTTCAATTTTTTTTCATGAAAAGGAATTAAAATATTTCCTGCTATATTATAGTAGCATTTTAAATCTTTTAAATGTTCTCCATGTGTTATTACATATGAATAACACATTGCACAAACAGTGCGTGCTTAATACTGGAAATAATACAAGAACATTATGAATTGTGGAAATATGTCAAAACTGCAGATTAAGATGATCCTTGATCAGAAAGACTTTTAAACATGTACTGCTATAGATAAGGGTCATTTTCTTTCCCTGATATTTTAAACTCATTCTCTACTAATTTCTTTTAATAGAAGGAGATGTAATTACATCAGATCCAAATTGGTGTAGACTGAGTCTAGCAAAGAAATGGGTGAGCTTTGGGTCCCACAGAACGGAGGCTGCTGTTTATAAAGATTGGCACTGCACTCACATCTCAGTACATACAAAATGTCTCAATTTGACCCAAAGACAGCTATTTGAACAGAAAAGAACTGTATTGGCTTGCATTTTAACACAAACCATAGTAATTTACAGTCCACAAATTTAACACATAAACTGGGAAATGCAATCTATCTTCACTTTTTGCACTTCTCCAATTTTTGCAATACATCGCACTGAACTTTTACGTGCCAATAAAATTAGTACATTGGTAGAAATGGTGTAACATTGAATTCCTAGGCAAATACATATATTGGGGAAAATGCGGAGACAATTTCATTCAAAATTTGTTTGAATTTCCATGCCAACTTATATAATGGGACATATATTCACAATATATTCACAAGCCGACGTGATAAAGGAACAAACTTGTGCTTGAAATGAAACAGATAAGTCCATCTCCAGGAGCTTACTATAGGTTGTAAGAGATGTGCCATTATGTTCAAATAAATTTCAAGTCTGTTTTCTGTACGGAAAATTTTATTCAACATTTCTTACAGTATTTAAAAATCTAGATTCTAAACTTCTCATATAATGGGCACATTTTGCTGTAGTATACTATCCAGTCCACCAACTTAACATCATCAGCTGGACCAGGGCGGGTCAGCCCTGCTTGTCCTGTTAGATCTGACAGCAGCGTTTGATACGGTAGATCATGCACTGTTGACCCACCGTCTGGAGTGTTATCAGTATGCGGATGACACCCAGCTTCTACTGAGAATGGACGGCAGGCCGGATACCGTACCCGATTGTTTCCATCGATGCCTAGAAGCCGTGACTGGTTGGCTGCGCCGCCAGCCGGCTGAAGGTGAACCCGTCGAAGACGGAGATCCTATGGCCCGGTCGCCCTGGGCTGGGTGGGTGCCGGTTGCCTACCCTGGACGGCGGGCAACTTAGCCCGTCATCTTCGGTTAAGAGCTTGGGTGTGCAGTTGGACTCCCTGCTGACCATGGAGGCTCAGGTCGCCGCGGTCTGCAGGGGGTCCTTCTATCACCTACGGCAGGCTAGGCGACTGGCACCCTACCTGTCCAGGAACGACCGGGCTACGGTGATCCAAGCGACGGTCATCTCGAGACTAGACTACAGTAACGCCCTCTACGTCGGCCTTCCCTTGTCGACAATCCGGAAACTCAAGCTAGTGCAGAATGCCGCTGCTCGCTTGCTGACGGGCTCGTCGGTGAGAGAGCACATCACGCCCATCCTCCGGCAGCTGCACTGGCTTCCTATTGAGTACCGAATTGTCTTCAAGGTGTTGGTATTAACCTTTAAGGCCTTGCACGGTCTAGGGCCTGCGTACCTGAGGGACCGCCTTACCCCGTATTTGCCCCCGAGATCACTGCGATCAGAGGAACAGAACCTACTGACTATACCACCAGTCCGCTCCTGCCACCTATCCGCGACTCGTCAGAGAGCTTTCTCCGCGCAGCTCCAGCCCGATGGACCTCTCGGCCGGACAGTACCCGGGCCATCCTAGAACTGGTACCCTTCAGAAGGGCCTGTAAGACCGCCCTCTTTGGACTAGCATTCCCTTAGGCATTCCCGTATGCCCCTTGTATTTGGAATTCGTCGGACTGTGTTTTTAATTTGTTTTTATGTAATTGTAGGGCTGCATGTTGAGGACATGTCGCCCATGTATACTCCATTGTTACCCGCCCCGAGCCTGCAGGGAGGAGCGGAATATAAAATCGAAGAAATAAATAAATAAATAAATAAATAAATCATCCGCCCATTTAATAAAAATTTTGGTGCAAAACCAAAGTTCCTTTGAACTACTACTTTCAAAGTAAAGGCTACATAATTAAATGGGAAATAACACTTCCAAACTATGAACATGTTTTTATTATTATTATTCAGAGGCTGGATGACTTTCTGTTGGGAGTGCTTTGGTGGTTTCTACACTCGTTTTTGTTCTTGGGTTATAAATGTAATTTCCTAATTGGTTCTATCATAAAAACATGGCAAAAGTTCATTAAACTGCAAAAACTTTGTCTTTGCATTAGGGACATTGTGTTATAACACATTTTGTATTCCAGTCCACCAATGTAACATCGTCATCCACCCATTTAATAAAGTTCTTTGGTGCAAAACAAAGTTCCTGGAGTAGAACAACTACTTTAAAATAAAGATTACACAATTAAATAGGAAATCATACTTTCAAACTATGACCATATTTTCTT
>JARBWK010001419.1:0-19253 GCA_030556195.1 Anolis apletophallus | reverse complement strand
AAGGAAGGAGGGAGAGAAGAGATCGCAAAGGAGGAGGAAAGCCCTTCATTCATTCCTTCACTTATACTTCCTTCACTGATTTTTTTTCTCCTTCCTGCAAATGCGCGTGCGGCGAGACAAGGGAGGAAGCACTCCCTGCCTGCCCGATAGGGAGTGCTTTGCTTACAGGCTTCTGCGCAAGGGAGCTACTGGGCATGCGCGGAGGTTTTCGCGGATGTGCAGTTGCTCCTGCGCTCAACTTCAGCTCTGGAGCAACTGCGCCTGCGCAAAACCTCCATGCCCAGAAGCGGCGTCGGAGCGCACAAGGCCGGGCCCAAAAGCAGGCAGCTACGGCGCTGCCTGAGGAATATCGGCAAGGCCAGGATGGCGCCCCTTCCCAGATGGCGCCCTAGGCGGCCGCCTACTTGGCCTACCTTGTAGGACCGCCCCTGGGCAGAGGGCTCTGGAAGTGAAGGAAGGTTCCTCAAGTCCCATCATCCGTGGTCCGTCCCACTCCAAACTCCACCAGGATGTAGAGTGGGTCATGGGGGCTCTGTGTGCCAAGTGTGGTCTTGATCAGTCATTGGATGAGGGTCGCAGCGGTCTCTGGGAGTGAAGGAAGGTACCTCAAGTCCCATCATCCGTGGTCCGTCCCACTCCAAACTCCACCAGGATGTAGAGTGGGTCATGGGGGCTCTGTGTGCCAAGTGTGGTCTTGAAAAGTCATTGGATGAGGGTCACAGCGGTCTCTGGGAGTGAAGGAAGGTTCCTCAAGTCCCATCATCCGTGGTCCGTCCCACTCCAAACTCCACCAGGATGTAGAGTGGGTCATGGGGGCTCTGTGTGCCAAGTGTGGTCTTGATCAGTCATTGGATGAGGGTGGCAGAGGGCTCTGGGAGTGAAGGAAGGTTCCTCAAGTCCCATCATCCGTGGTCCGTCCCACTCCAAACTCCACCAGGATGTAGAGTGGGTCATGGGGGCTCTGTGTGCCAAGTGTGGTCTTGACCAGTCATTGGATGAGGGTCGCAGCGGTCTCTGGGAGTGAAGGAAGGTTCCTCAAGTCCCATCATCCGTGGTCCGTCCCACTCCAAACTCCACCAGGATGTAGAGTGGGTCATGGGGGCTCTGTGTGCCAAGTGTGGTCTTGACCAGTCATTGGATGAGGGTCGCAGCGGTCTCTGGGAGTGAAGGAAGGTACCTCAAGTCCCATCATCCGTGGTCCGTCCCACTCCAAACTCCACCAGGATGTAGAGTGGGTCATGGGGGCTCTGTGTGCCAAGTGTGGTCTTGATCAGTCATTGGATGAGGGTCGCAGCGGTCTCTGGGAGTGAAGGAAGGTTCCTCAAGTCCCATCATCCGTGGTCCGTCCCACTCCGTCCCACTCCAAACTCCACCAGGATGTAGAGTGGGTCATGGGGGCTCTGTGTGCCAAGTGTGGTCTTGACCAGTCATTGGATGAGGGTCGCAGCGGTCTCTGGGACTGAAGGAAGGTACCTCAAGTCCCATCATCCGTGGTCCGTCCCACTCCAAACTCCACCAGGATGTAGAATGGGTCATGGGGGCTCTGTGTGCCAAGTGTGGTCTTGACCAGTCATTGGATGAGGGTCGCAGCGGTCTCTGGGAGTGAAGGAAGGTACCTCAAGTCCCATCATCCGTGGTCCGTCCCACTCCAAACTCCACCAGGATGTAGAGTGGGTCATGGGGCTCTGTGTGCCAAGTGTGGTCTTGACCAGTCATTGGATGAGGGTCGCAGCGGTGTCTCTGGGAGTGAAGGAAGGTTCCTCAAGTCCCATCATCCGTGGTCCGTCCCACTCCAAGCTCCACCAGGATGTAGAGTGGGTCATGGGGCTCTGTGTGCCAAGTGTGGTCTTGACCAGTCATTGGATGAGGGTCGCAGCGGTCTCTGGGAGTGAAGGAAGGTACCTCAAGTCCCATCATCCGTGGTCCGTCCCACTCCAAACTGCACCAGGATGTAGAGTGGGTCATGGAGGCTCTGTGTGCCAAGTGTGGTCTTGACCAGTCATTGGATGAGGGTCGCAGCGGTCTCTGGGAGTGAAGGAAGGTTCCTCAAGTCCCATCATCCGTGGTCCGTCCCACTCCAAACTCCACCAGGATGTAGAGTGGGTCATGGGGGCTCTGTGTGCCAAGTGTGGTCTTGACCAGTCATTGGATGAGGGTCGCAGCGGTCTCTGGGAGTGAAGGAAGGTACCTCAAGTCCCATCATCCCTGGTCCGTCCCACTCCAACCTCCACCAGGATGTAGAATGGGTCATGGGGGCTCTGTGTGCCAAGTGTGGTCTTGACCAGTCATTGGATGAGGGTCGCAGCGGTCTCTGGGAGTGAAGGAAGGTACCTCAAGTCCCATCATCTGTGGTCTGTCCCACTCAAAACTGCCAAATAATGGTGGGGTGTGTTTCTGTTCCAAGCAATAAAAGATCAATGTGGGAGATCACTTTCACGATATTTTTTCAATCTTCTGTACTGTATACACACTTTAAAGAAAATCACTCATATGACGACTTTAAAGTTGTGGTTCTCGAACAGGTTAAAGTTAAGATGCATCAGGACATTAAATTAGCCCTAAGGAGAAGAGAATGCTTCTGGATAACCTCCCTAAAATGCGAAGCCCCCAGGGGGTTAAACGACCGTTTATCCATAGGAGAAATCTTGATATAATTTGCACCTGGCGCCAGGTGCGGAGGGAGTCCCCTTAAGCCGCGGCTTTTCTCAGTAGCATTGTCCAACCGAATGGAAAGTGGCTGCGTCCACATACATATATGCTATGACTGAATATTTTGGGTATGTATTGATTGTGCTATATGTATGTAATACCTTTGGAAATGTATTGATGTATATTGCCTCTTGCCTACTGTTTTGGGGAATGTGTTTTCTTATGTGGGATCACACCTATATGTATAGGTTACAAATATATATATATATATAACAGGAATATGGGATTATATATTGAAAACTATTTATGTTTAATCTAATAGATGTTGGACCAGTGGATTGGACAGTAGATAGTATGTGGCAGGTCCCGAAGAAGCCGGAAACGGCAAAACGGATGGCTTGATACCGTCGACCCGACATTGAGTGTAATCCGAATTATATTTGATGACATGTTATCGTATGGATTATAATTTTGTAAAGGAAAACACCAATGTTTTGATGCCATATGGATCTGCAATCCACCATCCACGCATTACTGAAAAAGAATGAGGATGAAATAAATTGAAAAAATATCGTGAAAGTGATCTCCCACTCAAAACTGCACCAGGATGTAGAGTGGGTCATGGGGACTCTGTGTGCCAAGTTTGGGCCTGGTCTCTGGTTTGTAGGGGCTGCAATGTTCTGTGGGGAATGAATCGGGTGAAGGTACTGCAAATCCCATCATTGGTGAGCCATCCTGCCGTAAACCGCAGCAGGTTTGTAAAGTGGGCCATTGGGCCTCTGTGTGCCAAGTTTGGTCCTGATTCGTCATTGGTATGACCCAAGCCCTGCCTTTCCTCTCCCCTGGATTCACAACACTAGTGTCAACCTTGGCAACATTGAAACCACATCCAACCAGGACGGGAGGACATTGTTGCAAAAGGGGATCACAGGAAACAAGAAAGGGATACATTGATTTGGGAATAGTAATAATAATAATAACACATCAGAAAGGGATACATTGATTTACATTGATTTGAGAATAATAATAATGCAATGGGTTGGTGTGAGTTTTCCAAGTTGCCTGGCCATGTCCCAGTCTCTGGTCTCTGGAAGTTAGTGAGGGTACTGCGAGTCCCATCGTCCATGGTCCATCCTCCTCCAAACAGCAGCAGGATGTAGAGTGGGTCATGGGGGCTCTGTGTGCCAAGTGTGGTCTTGACCAGTCATTGGATGAGGGTCGCAGCGGTCTCTGGAAGTTAGTGAGGGTACTGCGAGTCCCATCGTCCATGGTCCATCCTCCTCCAAACAGCAGCAGGATGTAGAGTGGGTCATGGGGGCTCTGTGTGCCAAGTGTGGTCTTGACCAGTCATTGGATGAGGGTCGCAGCGGTCTCTGGGAGTGAAGGAAGGTACCTCAAGTCCCATCATCCGTGGTCCGTCCCACTCCAAACTCCACCAGGATGTAGAGTGGGTCATGGGGGCTCTGTGTGCCAAGTGTGGTCTTGACCAGTCATTGGATGAAGGTTGCAGCGGTCTCTGGGAGTGAAGGAAGGTACCTCAAGTCCCATCATCCGTGGTCCGTCCCACTCCAAACTCCACCAGGATGTAGAGTGGGTCATGGGGACTCTGTGTGCCAAGTGTGGTCTTGACCAGTCATTGGATGAGGGTCGCAGCGGTCTCTGGGAGTGAAGGAAGGTACCTCAAGTCCCATCATCCGTGGTCCGTCCCACTCCAAACTCCACCAGGATGTAGAGTGGGTCATGGGGACTCTGTGTGCCAAGTGTGGTCTTGACCAGTCATTGGATGAGGGTCGCAGCGGTCTCTGGGAGTGAAGGAAGGTACCTCAAGTCCCATCATCCGTGGTCCGTCCCACTCCAAACTGCACCAGGATGTAGAGTGGGTCATGGGGGCTCTGTCTGCCAAGTGTGGTCTTGACCAGTCATTGGATGAGGGTCGTAGCGGTCTCTGGGAGTGAGCGAATGTTCCTCAAGTCCCATCATCCGTGGTCCGTCCCACTCCAAACTGCACCAGGATGTAGAGTGGGTCATGGGGACTCTGTGTGCCAAGTGTGGTCTTGACCAGTCATTGGATGAAGGTTGCAGCGGTCTCTGGGAGTGAAGGAAGGTACCTCAAGTCCCATCATCCGTGGTCCGTCCCACTCCAAACTGCACCAGGATGTAGAGTGGGTCGTGGGGGCTCTGTGTGCCAAGTGTGGTCTTGACCAGTCATTGGATGAGGGTCGCAGCGGTCTCTGGGAGTGAAGGAAGGTACCTCAAGTCCCATCTTCCGTGGTCCGTCCCACTCCAAACTGCACCAGGATGTAGAGTGGGTCATGGGGGCTCTGTCTGCCAAGTGTGGTCTTGACCAGTCATTGGATGAGGGTCGTAGCGGTCTCTGGGAGTGAAGGAATGTTCCTCAAGTCCCATCATCCGTGGTCCGTCCCACTCCAAACTGCACCAGGATGTAGAGTGGGTCGTGGGGGCTCTGTGTGCCAAGTGTGGTCTTGACCAGTCATTGGATGAGGGTGGCAGCGGTCTCTGGGAGTGAAGGAAGGTACCTCAAGTCCCATCTTCCGTGGTCCGTCCCACTCCAAACTGCACCAGGATGTAGAGTGGGTCGTGGGGGCTCTGTGTGCCAAGTGTGGTCTTGACCAGTCATTGGATGAGGGTGGCATCGGTCTCTGGGAGTGAAGGAAGGTTCCTCAAGTCCCATCATCCGTGGTCCGTCCCACTCCAAACTGTACCAGGATGTAGAGTCGGTCATGGGGACTCTGTGCTAAGTTTGGGCCTGGTCTCTGGTTTGTAGGGGCTGCAATGTTCTGTGGGGAATGAATCGGGTGAAGGTACTGCAGATCCCATCATTGGTGAGCCATCCTGCCGTAAACCACAGCAGGTTTGTAAAGTGGGCCATTGGGCCTCTGTGTGCCAAGTTTGGTCCTGATTCGTCATTGGTATGACCCAAGCCCTGCCTTTCCTCGCCCCCTGGATTCACAACACTAGTGCCAACCTTGGCAACATTGAAACCACATCCAACCAGGGTGGGAGGACATTGTTGCAAAAGGGAATCACAGGAAACAAGAAAGGGATACATTGATTTGGGAATAATAATAATAATAATAACACATCAGAAAGGGATACATTGTTCTACATTGATTTGGGAATAATCTATGTATATAATAAATGTCAGTGTTTTTGCGGGCGGTGGGTGGGTGGTGCGACGGGTTGCAGCGGTCTCAGAAAGTGAGTGAAGATACCTCAAGTCCCATCATCCCTGGTCCGTCCCACTCCAAACTCCACCAGGATGTAGAGTGGGTCATGGGTACTCTGTGTGCCAAGTTTGGGCCTGGTCTCTGATTTGTAGAGGCTGCAATGTTCTGTGGGGAATGAATTTGGGAATAATAATAATAATAATAATGCTGCAATGGGTTGGTGTGAGTTTTCCAAGCTGCCTGGCTATGTCCCAGAAGCATTCTCTCCTGACGTTTCACCCACATCTATGTCAGGTGCCCTCACTTATCATGGGGGTCACCGCGATGTAGGGAGGCGCTATTTATTTTAATATTTATACATTCTTTTAGTAGTGATACACTATTTTAAGTCTTTATAAACTTAAAATAAAGTGAAGGAAAGGAAAGAAAGGCCCTTTAAGGCGGGAGGGAGGGCGGCAAAAAACCCGCAAAACGGCGAAAATACTGCAATATATCTTTTAATACGGGAGTGAGGGGGACTGCCCTTAAATGGGTGGCCTCCTTTCTTCAAGACCGGGGACAACGAGTGGAGAGGGGAGGGACAGCCTCTGGGAGACTCCCATTAAGTTGTGGGGTCCCCCAGGGAGCTATCCTCTCCCGTTTATTGTTTAATACCTACATGCATCCGCTTGCCCAACTGGTTCGCGATTTTGGTCTGGAGTTTCGTCAGTACGCTGATGACACCCAGCCAGTGCTGAGAATGGATGGCAGGCCGGACACCGTACCCGATGGTTTCCATCAATGCCTCGAAGCCGTGACTGGATGGCTGCGCACCAGCCAGTTGAAGGTGAATCCGTCGAAGAAGGAGATCCTATGGCTGGGTCGTCCTGGTATGGGTGAGTGCCGGTTTCCTACCCTGGATGGCAAGCGGCTAAGCCCGTTGTCTTTGGTAAGAAGCCTGGGGGTTCAATTGGACCCACTGCTATTGATGGAGACTCAGATCTCCACGGTTAGCAGGACAGCATTTTTCCATCTCCGACAGGCTAGGCGACTGGCTCCTTACCTCTCCAGGAATGACCTAGCTACGGTGATCCAGGCGACGGTCATCTCGAGGTTAGACTACTGTAACGCCCTCTACATCAGCCTTTCCTTGTCGACAACCCGGAAACTCAAGCTGGTGCAAAATGCTGCCGCCCGATGGCTGGTGGGAGCACCTGCGAGAGAGCGCATCACACCGATCCTACAGCAATTGCACTGGCTGCCAATAGAGTGCCGGATTGTTTTCAAGGTGCTGATTTTGACCTTTAAGGCCTTGTATGGTCTAGGGCCAGTGTACCTGAGGGACCGCCTCACCCCATATACGTTCCCCCAAGATCTCTGCGCTCAGAAGAACAGAACCTTCTGATGATTCCATCAGTTCGTTCCTGTCGCCTCTCAGTGACAAGACAACGAGCCTTCTCTGTGGTGGCACCCACACTATGGAACGCGTTACCAGATGACGTTCGGCAGGCATGTAGCCGGGGGGGGGGGGGCGGCTAAGGGGGCTTCAGCCTCCCCCCCCGAAATTTTCAGGGTGGTCCGCGAGAAGGCCTTACTGGTACATTATTTGAACTGTTATGTTTATTCATATCACGATCTGACCACCATGCTCATTATATCCCACATTCATGGGGTTATTGGGATAACAATACAAAAGGTTTGCTAGGGTAGACCCTCTTCCACCCAGTTTCAGCCCCCCAAACCAAACTCAGCCCCGAATCAAAAGCCTGGCTACGGCCCTGACGTTCGGGCTATCACGGAGTTAGCCCCCTTCCGGAGGGCCTGCAAGCCGACCCTTGTCAAGCAGGCCTTCGATCTAAGTTCCCCCGGACAACTCTGGCCATGTCCTTGTGTTTAATATAACAAAGTGTTTTATCTGTATTTTAATCTGTTATTTTATGTAAACCGCCCCGAGCCTGCAGGGAGGAGCCGTATAGAAAAATTAACAATAAATAAATAAAATAAATAATAAATAAATAATGTATTTGCTTATTGCAAACTCGCGAAACAACGAGTCCGCAATAAGCAAACCACAAAGTAGTGAGGGAACACTGTATTGGAAACTAAGCAAAGGAGGTTTATATATCTGAGGATGCCTGCCATAGATGTGAGCAAAACACATGGTTTTTAATTAATTATTGTTTTAACTATGATATGTTTTATTTGTGATTTTATTATTGTAATTGTGTGTAATAGCCTCTTAACGGGACTCACTGTAAGCCATCCTGAGCCCCCCTCCGGGGGTTGAGAAGTGACGGGGTATAAATACGGCAAATAAATAAATAAATATTTCTTTATTTCGATTTTATAGACCACCCCTCCCAACAGTCTCGGGGCGGTGTACAATTGGTTAAAACATACTAAAAACAGTCACATATCTTAATAAAACAATACAAAATACAAGTTTAACAACAGGCAGTAACTTAGGGTGGCAATATATGTCGAGCATTTGATGGTTTACTATCTCTCCGGCCCTCCAGAAGCATTCTCTCCTGACGTTTCACGCACATCTATGGCAGGTGCCCTCAGAGGTTAGGAGATCTGTTGGAAACTAGGCAAGTAGGGTTCATATATCTGAGGGTGCCTGCCATAGATGTGGGCAAAACGTCAGGAGAGAATGCTTCTGGAACATGGCCAGGCAGCCCGGAAAACTCACAGCATAATGAAATGTTTGAGAATAATAATGCAATCTTTGAGAATAATAATGCCGTCTTTAAGAATAATAATGCAACCTTAGTGTGACGAAGTTCCAAACCTCGTACTGGAATCACTGTGGACTGACCACTGCCACCAAATGTGGACAAGTCTGGAACCACGCTGACTACTTCGTGACTTTTTAAACTGTGTGGCATGGACAGCCACCAATTACCAATGTTTTACTCTCTGTTTATTATTAATTTTTGCTGCCACCATTTGTCAATGCTTGACCACTGGATGTGAGGGTCCTGGTGAATAAACGACTTCCACAGATGTTTTGTTGTTGAAAGTGTTTAATAGTTTATTTTACACAAATGGGCTCAAAGCTTAGGTGGTTTCAAATGGCTCCGTAGAGTTACAAACTTTAACCAATGTAACACTGGGGTTTCAACTTCCCCTTACACAGTTACTAACACAAGTAACTACTTAATACTGGGTTACTCTCAACCCTAGGACTACACTTGTCCTTAACCTGGGTTTCCCTCAACCCACACACAGAACTGAACTGCACACTGCAGTTCCTACAGACAGCTTGCAGCTTCAGCAACTGCTAATTCCCAACTAACTCTGCTCAGAGCTGCTGGCCAACTGACATTCTCCAACTGTCAGATTCAAACTGAATATTCTAAAGCCAGAGGGGCCTCTGTTGTCATGGCAACAGCCTCTGCTTACAGCTTGCTGCTGCGAACATTCTACTGCTCACTCTCTGTAGCTTTTAAGGAATGTTCCTTCTAAATACATAAACAAACATGTGATTAACATATAAATAACTACCTCATCACAAATGCAACCTTAGATATGCAAATGATACCACTTTGATGGCTGAAACCGAGGAGGAGCTGAGGAGCCTTTTCACCAAGGTGAAAGAAGAAAGTGCAAAAGCTTGGTTGCAGGTAAACATAAAAAAGCCAAGGTGACGGCAATCAGACTGATTGAGAACCGGCAAATAGAGCAGTGGTTCTCAACCTTCCAAATGCCAAGTTGCCAAGAATGCTTCTGGAACATGGCCCGGCAGCCCAGAAAACACACAACAACCCAGTGCCAAAGGAGTTTGCACTCAGTGGTGGGGAGAGGAGGGAGCTGAACCTTGTCCTTCCCCAGCAGGATCAGGCCTCTTTTGGCTCATCTTTTGTCCCACATTAATAATTTACAGGCCCGGATTACCCATAGGGCCAACCTAGGCCATGGCCTAGGGGCGCAAGTCGGGGGGGGGCGCAAATCACGGATCCAAAAAAAATGTTATAAAATAATTTTTAAAATCACACCGCAATTGGCTCCTGCCGCCTGGTACCCAAAATGAGGCGGAGCCAAGGCCGGGCTCCGCGGAGGCAGTGCTCGTGCTCGCCACTTCAGCCTCAGTCCATCCATCTACGCCGCTGCTTCTTAGCCAGTGCTTCTGCACCTGAGGGGAGGGGGCGCCTGGCCTGGTTCGGAGTGGCTTCCTTCTCAGGCTGCTGAGGGAAGAAGAGGCCACAGGAAAGAAGGGCGGCGTGCGGCATGGAGGCCCGGAGGGGAGCCTGAGGCGGAGGAAGGCCTCAACTTTCTGCAGCCGCTGGGCCATGAGCCACACGTGGGGCCGCCTCTGAAGCCGCTGCCCCGGACGAAGAGCATGCTCTGGACCCAGCCCGGCTTTCCCCATCCCTCTGCGGCACTCATTTGCCCTTCTCTGCCTCCTTCTTGAGGGGTAATGAACTCGCTCCCCGCCACACAAAGGGGCCCGTTCCCTTCTCTTCAGTGACAGCGTGCGCGCACCTTTCCCCTCAGCCCCATTGGCACATGACGGGAAGAATGCGGCGGCGCGAGGCGGGGGGAGGTGGGGTAGAGATTGGCTTAAAGGGGGCGTAATTCCAAAGTGTGGCCTAGGGCGCAAAAAGCTGTTAATCCGGGCCTGATCATTTACCATATTTATATCCCGCCTTTCTCAGCCCGACTCAATTAATAGCTTTTGCAACTGAGTGTTGCTGGACTGCACCTGAGGAATCATCAAGCCTAATGGATCTCGTCTGCTTGGCAGGATCCGCAAGAGGCATCTCATGCAGCCACTGTCCATGCAGGAACCCTCCATTGCAGCCCTGTTGGGAGCTTGGGGTGACTTGAAACTCTTACAAAGCTTTCCAGCCAAGGGAAACAGCCTTCTCCTATGCCAAGTGAGTCAGAGGGTGACCTTCAAAGGTGACCTTGAGCTAGTCATTTGCTCTCAGTCTAGGCCAGGTGTTAGCACAGCAGGTTAACCGCCAGCTGCAGTAAATCTTGCCAACCGAAAGGTTAACAGTTCGAAGCCCACGTCGGGGTGAGCTCCTGGCCTTTAGCCCAGTTTTTGCCGACCTAGCAGTTTTGAAGACAGCTATGTGAGTAGATAAATAGGTAACGCTTTAAAGTGGAGAGGTATTTAAGGTACCCATAAGGAAATGCCAGAAAAATGCTGGCAGTTCGATCAAGGGAGAAGTTTACAAACAAAGCTCTTCGGCAGGGGAAGTGGAGCAACAGCACCCCTGTGGCCAGAACCAAACACAGCCTCCAAAACAGGGGTGGGCAACCTACGGCCCGCAGGCCGGATGTGGCCCAGCAGCCGATTCTGTCCGGCTCAGGGAGAAGGGCGTCGGGGGCGGGCCAAGAGGAAGGGGTGCCACTGCTGCCATCCCATTACGGGCTCTGTGGGGCCTGTGTCAGCAGATAGGCCGGAGGAGCGGCGGTTTTGGAGTGCCTGCCATCCCTGGAGGCGATCCGGGCCTGCAGCGGGAGCACTCGGCGGCCTGCGGGGGCTGATCGTCCTGGCAACCCGGAAGACTTGATCGTCTTCCGGGTCGCCAGGTCAAATAAGCCGCCTCAGATAGCCGACTGCTCCCCATGCAGGCCCGGATCGCTAGGGGCAAGGGGCAAAAGCGGGCGGAGGCCTGCAGACTCCGATTGCCTGCTGCTCTGCTCTCCTCTGCTGCGGCGGTGGCTGGGTCCGCTTTGCCACCCTCTGGGCTGGGTCCATTGGGCCATTCCATCTTGGGATCCTTCCTCTCTTGAGGATGTCAACCTTCATCTTGGTTCGTACCTTGTCTTCTTGAATTTAATTTAATTTAATTTTAGTGGTTTTTATTATTATTTCATAATAATTTTATTATAATAATATAATATATAATATATAATATAATAATGTTATATTATAATTTCAATATATTATATTGTCTATATATACTATACTATAATATAATAATTATGCTATTAATACTAATAATATATGAATATTTCTTGATATATTAATATGTTAATATTAATGATGTGTAATATATAGTAAATATAGTAAGTAAATAAATAAATAAATGATGTAGATTAGAATGTATTTCCACCTTTAGGTCCTCCATAATATTTTTTGGCTCTCGTGTGGCCCCTTGGAAAAAATAATTGCCCACCCCTGCTCCAAAGGCTGAAAATGGGAAAAGCCTATATATACTTCTGTCTATGTACAGTTGTCTGTCTTGTCAGTGTATAACGGCATTGAATGTTTTCCATGTGCGTTCTGTAATCTGCTCTGAATCCCCTTTGGGATGAGAAGGGCGGAATATAAATACTAGAGAACATGAGGAGCAGTAGCGTAGGTAACTTTGTGATAGATATTTTAAAAAAATATTTCAACTTCTTAAACTGCTTAACTTTTTTTTTAAAAAAAGGTGTTTAATTCAGTTAGGTTGGTTTTATCACGTGCAACCTGGAGATCTTCAAACAGAGTGTGGGATATTAATATTTTCATAAAAGAATTAATTGGTAATAAATATGTAAGTAATAGATCGGCAACAGCTTTTCAGTAGTTTCCAACAGCCCACCCTCAACTGTCTGCCATTAGCGCCCCCCGCTACTAGACCCTCCTAACCTGCTAAGGCAAACCTCTATTCATCTGTTGAAATGGGCTGCAGTCCACAAAAAGATTGTTCCAGGAGGATGGCTCCTTTTTTAAAATAGGCATTATACTATATTATTACTATTTTCATTGACCCTTGGATAAGTTGGCCCTTGGTAAGTTCTACATTTATGCACAAGTACAAGCAGTCAACACTTTATGGACAAGATTTGTATGTATGTTGGAACAAGTACAGTGTAACGCCAACCATATATATATATATATCAGCATTACTTCGCGAATGAAGATTCTTAGGAAGGACTCATCCCACGCTTTCTACAAGCGCGTTGATGACTAAAAAGGCCAATCTGAGAAAGGTAAGTTCGGTTGCAGAAAGCACAGCAGAAAGTCTCCTTGACTGATGTTGTTTCCAAGTTGCGGTTTTTTCTGCGTTGTCGTTTCTCTTCGAGATCCATTCGGCGTGTCTTCTCAAAAAAGGCCTCAGCATTGTGGATAGTGCGTCTCCATGCCTCCCGATGTGAGGCCAGGGTGGACCATTGTTGGTGATCAATCTGGCCGAGCCTGAGATGTTGTTTCAGGGAGTCCTTATCTCTCTTTTTGGGGGCCCCTCTCTTGCGCTGACCCGTGGCAAGTTCACCATAGAGTAGTATCTTTGGGAGGCGGTGGTCCTCCATCCTAGAGACATGCCCTGACCAGCACAGCTGAGTTTTCAATAGCATGGCCTCAGTGCTGGTGACCCCTGCTTGCTCAAGGACAGCGACGTTCGTCACATAGTCAGTTCAGTGTGTCAGGATTGGGAGACTTGAGCTTGGGTGAAGTTCAAGCTCCCAGCCTGGCATGAGAGTGCATCGACCTTTGCCCTAGTTCTTGGGTGACCTTGGGCTCCAGTTATATAAGACTGTGCTGAGTCATGTGGAAGTGAGGTAACTTCCACATGTGTGCAAGGCTGCAGGGGGAAGTGATGTAACTCCTCTGAGCCTGGACATTGGACAATTGGACTCCTATTGCTGACTCATGGGGCCATGAGGTCACATCCCTTTGGACTATGGGATATGCTGAATCACCGGATATGGTGCAACCCTGCCTGGACATTGCATGGGCGATGGGAGGGGGGGTTGGGGTATATAAGTTGTGTTTTGGTGGCGGGCAGGTGCTTTTGCTTCACATGTGTCGTACCTGCAATAAAATCGTGTTGGACCGTGCTTTCAATCTACGCGTGATCCTTACCGAGTGTTGGAGAGTCGTTACACAGTGTATATTTAGGATTGTGCGACGACAAAGCTGATGAAAGCGTTCGAGGAGTCGTAGGTGTTGGCGATAGGTGACCCATGTTTCAGACCCATAGAGGAGAATAAACAGTACAATAGCTCTGTACACACTGATTTTGGAGCTTTGCCTCAGGTGCTTGTTGCTCCAGACTCTTTTGTGAAGCCTTCCAAATGCACTCTATGCCTTTGCTAATCTGTGGTCTATCTCTTTATCAATCTTGACGCCTGAAGAGATGATGCTTCCCAGGGAGGTGAACTGCTGAACAGACTTATGCACAGATTTGCCTATGCTGACGTGGGGATGATGGCGTTCTTCCTGTGGTGCGGGCTGGTAGAGGACTTCCGTTTTCTTCAGGCTGACTTCCAGCCCAAATAACTCTGTAGCTGTTGCAAAGCAGGATGTGAGGCACTGCAAAGCTGCTTCTGTATGGACGACAAGGGCAGCATTGTCAGCAAAAAGCAGCTCACGGACTAGATAGTTTAGAGTCTTAGTGCGAGCCCTCAGACGGCTTAAGTTGAACAAGCTACCATCAGTACGATAGCGTATATATATGCCGTCTTCTTCTTGTAGGTCTGCCGTAGCCCTTTGGAGCATCATGCTGAAGAAGATTGTAAATAGGGTTGGTGCAAGAACACAACCTTGTTTCACTCCATTAGTTATGAGAAAGGGCTCTGAGAGAGCATCGTCGTATCTGACTTGACCGCGCTGGCCCTCATGGAGCAGGATGATCATTTTGAGGAATTTGGGGGGACATCCTAGACGTTCCAGGATCTGCCACAGACCTTTTCTGCTCACAGTGTCGAAGGCTTTGGTGAGGTCGACAAATGTTACATAGAGTCCTTTGTTCTGCTCTCTACATTTCTCTTGCAGTTGTCTAAGGCAGTGTTTCTCAACCAGTGTGCCATGGCACACTAGTGTGCCGTGAGCGATCATCAGGTGTGCCGCGAGAAAAGCTCTCTGCCCCCCTTCCTTCCCCCTTCTCCTGCCGAACTCCTGCTGCTTGGGGAGGGAGGAGGAAGGGCCGCGCGGCAGTGAAGAAAAAGAAGAAGGGGCCAGGACGCTGCCTCCTCCAGCCGTTTCCCCAGCCAACCTCCAATCCGCCACGACTCCCGTTCCTCACTCGCTGAAGCTGCATGGCGGAGGAGCCCCGTCCACTGAAGCCCGTCCACCGCTCATGCTCCTTCTCCTCCGCGCGGGTTCAGTGAGCGAGGGGCGGGAGTCATGGCGGAGAGTGGCACCGGGGACCATGACTCCTGCCCCTCGCTTGCACTGTCCCCTCAAGGCTGGAGAAGCTGTGGGAGAGCTGAAGCTGGGGGGAGGGGCGGGGCACGGCACAGCCTGGCTCTGCCCCCTCCCCTGGCTTTTGCTCTCCCGCAGCTTCTCCAGCCTTGAGGGGGCAGTGCCAAGCCAGCATTGTGCTGGCGCTGCCACCTCTGGCTTGGCACTGCCCCCTCAAGGCTGGAGAAGCTGTGGGAGAGCTGAAGCTGAGGGGAGGGGACGGGGCATGGCCTGGCTCATCCCCGGCCGGCACTCCCAGCAGCTGCTCCCAGCAGGCCACCATCCCCCAACCATTCTTTACTGTGTTAGAGTGTCATTTTGTGTCATTTTGGTTGGTGGTGTGCCTCCGGATTTTTTTAATGTTAAAAGTGTGCCGCGGCTCAAAAAAGGTTGGGAAACACTGGTCTAAGGGCAATAACCATATCTGTGGTGATCCTATGAGCTCTGAAGCCGCATTGGCTTTCCGGGAGAAGTTCTTCTGCCATAGCAAGAACTAATCTGTTCAGGAGTGTCCTTGCAAGGATTTTTCCAGCAATGGGGAGCAGTGTCAGGCCTGGTAGGTCTGTAAATAATGGCACACTCACTCAAGTAGTTGACAAGAGGAATTGAGCTTTATTCAGCCTTACTCCAGGCAGAGCAAAGAGGAATCTGAGCTTTCCCGCCAAAACGCTGAGAGAAAAACCCTTCTGGTAAACTCCTCCCTCCTCCCAGACTTAGGCCCACCCCCTCTGCTGGCTCCTTGTCGCTATGGCAGCCCAAAGCCAAGCTGTTTATTGAACTGCTCTGGCTGGGCCTGACATTACGCCCCCCTCACCTGCCCCACAGGGAGAGAAGAAACGAATGGGAGAGGAGAGAGAGACAAAACCCACACAATCCTACAGGCAACTTATACAAATAGGTAATGCAATGGCATGTTATATAATTCCAATAATCTATAACATCAACTTAAACTACAGTCAGCAATTCTAGCATTAAGCATTGTATAATTTATCTTAAACAAACTTAAGCTTATGCAACAAACCCCCCTCAAATTGGTACACATAATACACACTTGCAACCAGATCAAGTCATCTGTCAACCATACAGGAAAACCCAATTCAAAGCAGTAAACGCTGATCCAGTCCTAGTTCAATAACCCTCTTAGACCATCCCATATGAACCCCTGGGTTCTCTCATGTTATGCCAACCACGTGTAGAGGTTTATTAGAGGGCCACCCACAAAGCGGCCTTGCCCCATCCAGTGTGCACCCACAGGCCAAACCTCCCCAACCTTTCAGAACTATAATATCTCAGCACTATTACAGGTTCTATCCCGCTCAATGGAATTAACATGCATTGCCCAAAGGCATCGTTCGGACAAGCAGGCAAGAGAGCCTCTGCGAGGAATGCTCTCTGTAGGTGCAGCACCTCACTCGAAGCCTTTGATAGTCCAAACTTCGCTGCTGGCAGATCCCCAACGACCAGCTCTCTCCCAGGATGCACACAGAGTTCGGTGACTGTGGTTCTCGGGAGAGGCCCCCGAACATGGGAGGATCCCCATCGCTCAACTGAGCTGTTCGTTGCAGTGGGACCCCCTCCCCCAACTGCAGTTGTTGGTCAAAGGAAGCCCACTCCCAGGCGGCTCCAAGCCAAAACACAGCATCGGTCAGCCAAAGCTGCAACTGGAACTTGAACTCACTCGAACTCATGACTCGGGCTGGTGCTGCGACATCTCTCTGCTCCGCACCAGGACCTTCTGCAACCTCCCCAACCGCAACAGGCTCTACCTTGGGGACGACCTGGGCTGGCACTGCAACATCTCTCTGCTCCACACCAGGACCTCCTGCAACCTCCCCAATCACAACAGGTTCTTCCTTGGAGACATCAGGCAGTTGGCTTTCCTTCGTTTCACCGGCCAACTCAACTGACCTCTCATCTGGCAAGGGTCTGGCCACACTCTCATGCTCTCCCTCCTCAGCGTCAGGCAACACGTGGGCAGACTCCTTTTGCTTGGGCAAAACCTTCTCCGCCTCAGTTGCTTCCGTTTGAATGGCCACCTCGTCGCAGGGGGGCTCAGGCTCGGCTTTGCTCACCCCAGCCATCTCTCGCTGGGGATTCTCACTCACCGCTACACTGCTTGGCAGGGCACCCTCACCGCTTCCTTCGCTGTGAAGCTCCACAAAAGGTTCCCCCTCTCTGCCAGCTGGGAAGGCCTCAGGCAGCTGGGATTCTTCGGCGCACGCCTCACCGCCGCTGCAGGAACCTCCGTCGCCTTTGTGCTGCTGTGGCACCTTACTCTCAGCCTCTAGCCCCGTTTCTGCTCACCGGTAGCCAGCTCATCCGATTCATCCCCAGGCAAGGATTCAGCTGCACTCCTTGCTCCAGCACAGCTGGGACTCAGGACCAAAGAATGACACTCCAGACAATCACCCTTCCCAAATCCCCCAAAACACAGGCAGCCGAGGCTTGGATCTCTCCTGTGTCCCCAAGAGGGAAGCAGGGTGAAAGTGGGGTGGCCAGTTCACTCTGCGCTATTGCTCCTAACGGCTGGGGCTCCTTCTCACGACTGCATACAGAGCCTGGGTCTTTGTCCTCCGCAGCTTCGCGCAAACAGGAATATCCCTCGCTTCCCCTTGTACTCTCAGCAGCCGCAGGCAGGCCTAAACATTCTTCACCTTCCTTTGCGTCATCCCCAGCCAGGGGTTGCGACCGGCTCGACCCCTTTGCTGCTGGAATTTCCATTTCCACGGAAACCTGTTTCTCAGGGGAAAGTTGCACTCTCCCTTCCAATGCTGGTTGAATTCCTTCCTCCAGCTCTTTGCCCTTCAAGAGCTCCATCACTGGATCTGGCCTTGAGTCAGCACAGTTGGAGGCGCTTTCAGTCTCCACTCCATCTTCTGTCTCAGCCGTTCCAGGGTCCATCTTCGCCTCTCCTCCCGGGAGCCGTCGTCCTCTCTCACACCCGGGGCCATGCTCCAGGTGGCCCGCGAACATCACTGCCCATGGATGCGCTGTCCCCAACCTACACACATCGCAGCCGTAGGTGGCTGGGATTGCTTCGAGGGGGTCTCCTCTCACGGGGTCCTCATCCTCTTCCTTGTCGTCACTCGAGGGGTACCACAGATCTCCTTCATCCTCCTCCTCGCTCAGGTCGCCACACAGGATGGGGTCAGGCAAACTGCCCTTCAGCACCTCTGAAGGCTGCATTCGCTTTTTCCTTCCCCTCCTGCCCCGCCGGCGCTTGAGCTTACGTGAAGGCTCCGGGGAAGGGCCGGAACTTTCACTCCTCCTCCGGGCTGCTGGCTCCAACCAAGCTGCGGATTCCTCACAGGGGACAGGGGGAATGAAGGGCTCTTCCATGCCATCGTCATCGCCCAGGAACTCACACAGCATGGCACAATTCGGGGCCCCGAGGAGGCTCTCTTCGACCACATAGGGAATTCCCAGCACGTAGCCTGTGGTGGCAGGCTCATCCTCGCAGCCTTCCTCCTCAGGGATCGAGTCAGTGTCCCATTCTTCCGCCTGCATCCGCCGCACCAAATCCGGGAACCGCCTCTGGAGGTTTTCAAAAGCTTGCCGCATAGCCTCGGCTACATCCACCTTCCTGTGGGTCCGCCAATCTGCATGACTCAGGCTCCGATCTCCCTCTGGTTCCACCCAGACACCCACGGTTTCCATCCTGAGGGCGTGGGGAACACCGACTCCATCCTCCTGGGTGGGGGCTTTGGCCATGAGCCTCTGTCGCGCTTGCTTCTTGCGGCCAAAACCCCTCTCCTCTGAGAGGGAGGTCGTGCCTCTCCGCCTTGGGAGCACAGACCTTCTCCATAGTCGGGTTGGGTTCTCACCAGCACTGAGACTGGGATAAACCCAATGTTGTTGAGATTCCTCTTTATGTCAGGCCTGGTAGGTCTGTAAATAATGGCACACTCACTCAAGTAGTTGACAAGAGGAATTGAGCTTTATTCAGCCTTACTCCAGGCAGAGCAAAGAGGAATCTGAGCTTTCCGCCAAAACGCTGAGAGAAAAACCCTTCTGGTAAACTCCCTCCCTCCTCCCAGACTTAGGCCCACCCCCTCTGCTGGCTCCTTGTCGCTATGGCAGCCCAAAGCCAAGCTGTTTATTGAACTGCTCTGGCTGGGCCTGACAGCAGTGTTATACCTCAATAGTTTGAGCAATCAGATTTTTCCCCATTTTTCGTATACAGGGAGATCTGATGGCAGTTCACCTTTTTCCCAGCAACTCACATGGAGCTCGTGGAATTTAGCATGAAGTACATGACCTCCTGTTTCCAAGCTTCAGGTGGGATTCCAGCGATCCCGATTGCCTTG